>JAECUM010014730.1:0-43960 GCA_016617855.1 Megalonaias nervosa
GTACCAAAATTCTACGCATCCATCTCCTATGATCTTGTGGATAGTTCATCTCCGGCAAAATTCTTCATATCTAAATGTGATTTTGTGGGAAGTTTAGAATCTGCAGCCAAATTCAACTCCTCCAATCTCGAAAGTAATCATTAGATCATGAATTATAGGTAAGAACTACAACATTGTGCTTTTTAATACATTACTTAAAAAATCTGATATTTTTTTAATTATGTACATGCATTTTCTGATGTTCGTATCATCTAAGAGAATGCAGGATAAGAAGTATATCAATTATCTAGGTCTGATAACAATTATCAGCAATAACTACTTAATAACATGCACAATTCCCTTCCTCAATTATTGTTATCTCCTAATGTAATCTTTGACTAGGAGTTACCTCTTCCTCATTATTTGATAAGCAAAACTAGTGTTCCTTTACTGTATGAAAGGGCACAACTCAGTTTTCAATCTCTCTCTCTCTCTCTCTGTCTCTGTCTCTCTCTTTTACAGTTTTCCTGATTTCATCTCAAAGTTAAGTCAGCACCAAACCAGACAGGGTTTCATTTGTTGCCATAATCTATACCCAAGTCCTTTTAATAATGTTCAGAAGGTTTAGTGATGATCTGATTGATTAACAGGTGCATGAAAAGATACTTAGATGTACTCACAGCAATTTAAAAAACTATGGGTCCTGGTCTTGAACACAGTTTAATTACTTGTTCCATATTTTTCATGCACATTCTTTCTAAAGAAAAAAAAAATAATCAATAGTCCTATTTTCTGTTTGACTGTTCTTTTTCATTGTTAAATTGCAAATTGTCACTGCCTGCCACCAAAAACTTATTTTCACTTGCAATAACTGTTCCTTCAATACATTTCTACATTAGTGGATGTTTGGCTTTTTAGTGATGCCACACAAACATCACACTGGATGTAAGACAAGAGAAAGTGTTGCACCTTGGTTAAGTTTTCTGTGGTACATTTTGTATAACTCTTCCCCCACTCCATAATGTTCAAGATACAGTGATTCGTAAAATTAATGGGAACACTGGCAGTTTTGGGGTAGGAAAATGTCCCCTAAGCTCACTTGAGGTACAACAGTGATGGGAGATAATGCAGTAGATTATTTGGTTCAATCTAGATTTATACTATTTTTGCAGTTGGACCTGACTTGTAAGCAAGTACATATATCAAGTGGATAATGCCACCTAAGAAATTTCTTAATAGTTTCAATCTGGTAAGAGAACTACATTTGCAAAAATGTGTTTATTTTTGGGATCAATATATTTTTCATGCTAACAGTGATTATAAACTACTTAAGTTCTGAATGTTCTTTAGGTACATCCATGTAAAAGGTAATTTCATCAAAATGATTCCACTGAATTTCTCTCAGTCTGTGCATTTCTGCAAATGACAAAAACAAGTGGGTGAAAGCACCATGTAAAGATTCAAAGTGAAACCCCTATGCCAAGGCAATTGTATCTGAAGTCAATTTTAAACAATCTTTCCACAATTTCAGTTATACAACTATTTAATAAATTTAGAGATCCATGCATAGTTTTGTTTTTCTTGCACATGTCCACCTTCTGATAACCCATGCATTCAAAATGAGAAATACGAGTCAGACATTTTGTTTTTATAACAGCAATCATTATGATCATAGACATGAAGGCATTTTTGAAAATAAATGGGGAGAAATATTGAAGGGTCACTTATATTTCATTACATTTTATATAAAGATGGATGACAACAACTTTTTGACAAGTTCTGTTAAATTAGTTATTGCAGTTTTGCAGTATGTTGGGCATGAAATTTCAATTTCATAAAGTTTGATTTTTTTAGTGGATTTTAGCAATACTTTTAGCACTTTACTGTCTTAATTTACAAAACTTTTAAAAACAGAATCTTAATGTTATCCATGACAATTACCTGGAAATGTGATATTTGAAAAGAAAAAACAAAATGCCGACATATATGCCAAAAAAAATTGTGGAATACCTCAAGGATCTATTTTAGGGACATATCTATTTCTCATGTTTAAAAATGATCTATATTTGCATAAAGGAAAAACTTAGAATGATCTCTGTGCTGATGATACAACTTTATATGACATTAACTCATCTAAAAATAACACTGAAAGGAACTTAAACAATGCTCTTGTTGAACTCTCCAAATACTGTAAATATAATGGAATGGTCATTAATTAGACAAAACTAATGCCGATAATCGCACAGTAAAGACAATGTAAACATAATGGAATGGTCATTAATTAGACAAAACTAATGCCGATAATTGCACAGTAAAGACAGTGCTAAAAAAAATCTGATAACCTGATGCATGGGGCCCTTCTAATTTCAGATCAGGCCAGTCCTGTATTCTACATCTGGTGCCTGTTGGGTTTGTAAAAAAAATTCTATTCTGTCTGAAGAAACTTTGATCGCGCTAATGAAATGTGTAAATGTATTTTCAAGATGTTGACAAACCTGCCATAACACGGTGCAGTCTGATTAAAATCAGATCACCACAGTCCTATGTTAAATTGGGACCTGATTTTAATCAAATTGAAGCATGGCATGTCATACTAAAAATACGATTTTGCTCTCCCGAATCCCTGACATGGTCGTGTTTTGAGAAAACACAATTTTCAGTAATCTTCAAAAATAAAGAGAAAAAAAGACACCCCCCCTTTCAGTATATGGCTGTTACATGCTGCATGTACAAACAGTAAATAGTCATGATTGGAGCTGATGTAAAACTATCCCCTGGGCAGTTTAAATAGAGGCAATTAAAGGCAATGAGGTCAGGTATAAATCACCATTTCACATATTACTTAACTGACTTACAATAGCTATTGAAATGTGTTTGAGGCTGCAATGGGTGAGCCCACTGTGCTAATCTGCACAGGTACAATCTGGAAGTGGAACAATCCATTATAGGTGAATCAGAGAGATGCTAGATGCATGTATAAGAACAAAAGTTATTAAATATCTTTGCCTTGAATGAGAATGTAGAAGCCATATGTATTATATTTTTGACAAGTCTGTGAACAGCAGCAATGTTTCTTTGAAGTCTGACTTTACTGCATACATAGAATGCATAGCATGATCATTTCATATGTCGGAATAGTGTTAAGTATAATTCATTTTTTAAGCTGATTTAGAAAGCAATTAGTAAAGCCCAACAAAAATCAATTTCAGAACTCTTGGTTGACTTGAGTTTTACTTTGTGAGGCACTCCTGAAAAAATTTTTTTTTAGGGAGGTGGGGTGGGCTATTAACTCAACATATGTCAACTCTGACCAGGAGATTCACTAGAGGATCCAGCATAGAAGTTTGAACTTAGAACCATCAAGTCCCTAGTGAGTTTAGTGAGGAACACTAATGACACTTGCATTACCATCAAACCCCTTTGGAACACCTTGAATTTATTATATTCCATCTGTAACTATTACAACATTGTGTGCCAATATTAAAAAAGGGGAAATTTTGGGCATATGGAAATTGGAGTCCAGGCTTGTGGAATTTCAGTCAGGGCTTGTGAGTTTATTTGAGTCACCAGCCCTGGGCCTATGTCTAAACAAAAAATTTTTTGAGCACTGAAAGACATAACAGGAATAAAGATAATATTTTCCACATAAACTGTAATGATGTGGAACTGAAAAATGTTGTGCAAAATAAACTTTTAGGAGTACAAGTTGATAAGAATATATTATGGTCGATGCATATCAGTAATGTTACCAAAAAAAAAGTCAAAGAATATCTTGTTGCTATAAAAAAATTAAAGTCCTAACCTTAAACCACAGGATAATGTTTCATAAAATAATATTTAACCTCATCTCGAAGACTGCATATCATTTGGTAATTGTTCTAAAACAAATGTTAAAAGCATAAAAACTTCAAAAACAAGCCATCATAATTATCCTTAACAACAATAATTATAACATCTATAAATGTATGAATGATCTGAAGATCAAACCTAACAAGACCTTCTTTAAGTTGGGTCAGTTTTCAGTGAGGTGTAACAAAATATTTACTGCTTTTGTCAAGCTGGAAACATGCTTTTAAAAGTCCATAAGTGTGATTCAAGACTGATGTACCAATGTTAAACATTGTGTTCAACTCAAAAGTTTGTCAAGTTTACTTTAACCTTAATTACCTCCAGTACAGTTTCACAAACTACAGTTCCAAACCCTACAGAGCTCAATGGCTTTTTGAAATCTCTCAACTTGACATAATCTTTAAAAAAAAAAAAAAAGTGGTGACGGCAATCATCTCTCCTGCCATGTGACATACTTGAATCAACACATGATATCCACTAAGTGTAACTGTTGCCATTCCTGCTTTCCACCCCTCAAATCTGAATATTCCATTTTATTCTTCTGTACTATTAAAACTTTTATGAGAATTATTGTCCCTCTTGTTCTGACTGCTCACTTGTTGGACACAATTTAAAAAAAACCCAACAAGCAATAATTTGAGCATGCAAACATTTTGCATCACAAAATGTGTACATTTTAAAGAGTCTGAGGTGCTCCAGTAAAGTTAGCCTGGTTCCCTGACTAATTCCACTGAATCTAATATCAAACCTGGATATGAATTAAATATGGGAAAGCCAGTATCCAAGTTTTACCGCAATCGTATTTTTGTCATTTGTACTTTTATTCCTTAAGTCCGTATTTTAAGGGTAATTTCTCTAAGACTTACAGCAAATCATAAGGGTTGGCAGGTTTGACTATCTATGAAAGAATACATTTAAAAAAGGCTAAATTTTATGTTTAAAGTTCCTAACTGTTCTATGCCCAATTACATCAATGATGTGTTCAGTAAAAAAGCAACAGATTCAGGTTTACCAACAGTATGCTCCAGGTCACCTAATAACTTTTTCCTTCCTAGGCCCAAAGTGATATTGTATGAAAACAGTTTAGCCTTTTATGGTCCAATCACTTGGAACTGTCTACCGTATGATGTCAAAGAAGTATCAACAGTGCCTTCTTTTCATCACTGAAGTCTGAAATCGATGCAATCCGGATAATGTCTAAAACAGATTATGGCCAATTTTGTTGTATATCTGTACGTGTATACATCATATACAATGTGTGCATGTATGTACAAATGAAAAAGTTTTCAATCATGCACATTTGTGTACACAAAGCCCTTTGTGTTAAACCCATACTCTTGCTTTAGTGAACACAAATCCATAATGCCTTTTAAATGATACCGTGTTTACGGTATATACTGGAACATGATAAAATAAATCATTTTTTTCCTGTCCAACAATTTAAGGTGAAACTTTTTTTATCTAGGTCATATTTCCCCAAGATATAAGAAACAAAAGTTTGTGTTGAACTTGTGCCCCACCCCTGCATGTTGCAATAAATACATAAACAAAATGCTTATTTGATAATATAATTAAAGAAACTAACCTTGTATTATTATCATTTATTCCTCTCTTTTTTCACCATAAGCATTAAAGGATAAAATATATCCATGAACTCTGTATATGTAGTGTAGACATCAATACTGTAGTGTGTAGTTCTTATGTGAGATAACACACAACACATTGTTCAATGACATGAAAATCGAGAAACAAATCATGTTTGGACATACTGAAAGGTTTGAATATGTTATCCAACTGAAAACTGGATCCAACAAATTTGCAATGAGGGAAATATCAACTGATTGCTTGAAGGTACCTGCCATTCAAGCATGACACGGTGTTAGGCAAAAAATAACCAAGATTGTACTATATCCAGGTTAACTATATGACAGTACCTTGCAAATAAAAATCATTATTTGAAAATACATTCACTGAGAGTGCAAGTGGCAATCTTTTCATTAACATGGGTTACAAAAAGTATTATTAAAGCAAGTTATTGCTGTGTATACTATTTACCTGCAAACATCAATGCCTGTTTCTATTAATTATGAACTACAGATGCCAAGCAAATAGAAGCCTGGTGGTGAATAAACAAAACTTGCAGCGAGCAATAAACTCATTGTTTGAACTTACTGACAGAATATCAAATACAAAGGTTATTTTATTACAATGCAAGCTGACTTCAGTAGCCAACTTTGGATTTATGTTCTACTTAGATATTATCTGAGAGGAAAAAATATTTGTTTGGATAGTTCAGTGGAAAGAGAAAGTGATCTGTGTTTGGACTAAACTATTATTTTGCAACTATTGTGACTTATTCAAAGGTGGTTCGGGACAACGCCATTTTGACAATGTCAAGATTCTTGGCAGACCAGTACATATCCAGTTTTGAAATTTATATGGAACTTTTCCTTCTTCTGGACTTTCATATAACTTTATCAGGATTATTTTGTATTCACCTCATAACAGTCTAAGTTCCACTCAAATTTTCATCCATAACTTTCACTGTTAAATTATTTTCTAAGTTTTACAAAACTTGATGGTTTTGCTTCCTTCTGTTATTTAGATTATGATCAGAGAGTCATAACACATGTATACTGAGAGAAAGTTATCATAAGAAACATTTGGTTTTAACATGCGACAAATACATTATGCATTCTTAAATATTCTATCACCTAAGGCTGTGTAAAACATACTCCTTCCTCCGAGGTCACATTCCTTCAGTGTCGGCGAGGTTATGGAAAATATGCATACAGAGTGGGTTAGTTATTCCAACCCAACATTTGAAAAAATAAACAGTGTTCTGATGATCAGGCTTTCTGTACTAATATTGCAGCTTTTTGAAATTTGAAATGCAACACCAATGATAAAACAGCAGAAACCTCGAAAGTAATCATAAGTTTTTGATTAGGAATATTTTTATCAATGGATATTATCTAAAATATTTATATTATCACTGCAAATAACTCTTTGCCTCAATTTTAAATAAGATTAGAAGTAATTCTGAAATTCAGAAGTCATCCTTTGACAGTTTGGCTTACTCTGCAAAAGATCAGAAAGAGTGTGTGGGTGTGGAGTGGGCATGTAACAGAGAAAAACATAACTAATTTGCCTTCCTAAAATGTATCAAGTAAGCAAAACTTCAATTTAACGTTAACTCCTTTTCATTTGATCTCTGATTATGACAATGGATCGTGAAATGCATATTAAATCTACCAAACAAAAACAGGATTAAACATAAATAAAAAATTAAAAATCAATTATTACTATATTAATCAGGACTCCACATCAATGTCATTTGCTCATGAAATAAAAAGCAACTTGTTTCTTACCTAAACCCAAATCTTCAAAAAATCCAGCCAACAATAAAGTCACCAATGATTTGCTGTAAATAGCAGTTCTTGTACAAAGCAGGCTACCAATCTGTACCCAGAGCCAGCAGTAGTGTTAGATAGGGGATACAACTCTTGGTATTTTGGAAATCATCTATTTCAATAATATTAGTTTAAAGTACTGCAATTAACTTTTTTGTGATTTTGCAAACAATGACATTTTTGTAAGAATTTCATTCATGGATTGGGGATGACACATCATACTATTTGCACAGAAGGATTATTGTTCCTCTGGTACTTGTAATTCACTGTTTTGTTGTAACCACAAAATCCAGGAAGTTTTATACAACAGGAGATATAATGAATTCACAGTATTTTTTTTAATGCAAAACAACCACATGAAATCATGTGTAATCCAATTATTTCTATCTGAAAACACTGTACTCTTCTGACAATTGAACAGACAAATGATTCTTTTTTATAGAATACATTAGACATATCTGATACACTCAATATACAGACAGTGAAAAAACTAATTCAGACTTGTTATGCTTTATAGTTAAATGTATTACTCACCAAGTAGAGAACTCTGTATGAATGCCCTGTAAGTTTTGCTATCTGCACAAGAGATGGATATTTCCACACCAGGATCTGATTTTGTGAATATCCATGTGTGCTGACCTAAAATGGGAAACAGAAATGCTCACAAACTGAGCAGGATATCTGATAATGCAACTACTGCTCTGATTTTCCACTCAGAAGGCCAGTACAAAAAATAATTAATGAAATGCTCACACAAAAAATATCTGGTGATAAATTTTCAGATCATATTCTATACTTTCTGATGACAGCAATGTCAAACACTATAATTATCTACCTGAAAGTAGAGAAGGAAGGTCATACATATATTCAATTAAAGACATTTTCAAAGTTACTTAACCTTCAAAGTCAGATGCACAGATATGATCCAGAATCTTCATTAATCTTGAATATCAAAGTTTTCCACAAATTTCATTGCCATAAGTTGACTGTGTTACTTATTTATGTAATTTATAGTACGTCATAGGTATTTATTACAAAAATAACATTTTTGGGGTTCAGCAAAAGATATAATGTGGAAACCAATAGGATCTTTGTCCTACAATTTTAGGACTATCATCGAAAATATACAACTGATGTTGCAGGGCAAATTTTAAGCTGCACCACTGAACCAATGACCACTATTTTTCATCTACAGTCCTACCCATTTATATCGACATCACTTACGTCGACAAGCCACCTATTTTGACAAAAAAGCAAAGTCCTGGTCCCTTGGTCTACTATTACTACCAAAACTGTCATGCTTATGTTGACGTCGAGATAAAAAATATACATACATGTCGACAGAAGCTATTGGTCCCAGCTTGAACAAATCCTTTGTTTTCTAATCATTTATGTCGACAAGCTGCCAGTTCCGACCCAAACTTTGTTCAACAATTAGTTGATCTTGCCGCCAGGCTTTAATTTTCTCACCTAATCATTTATGTCGGCAAGCGGCCAGTTCCGACCTGTACTTTATTCAACAATTAGTTGATCTTGCTGCCAGGCTTTAATGTCGTGGTCGGATAAAAAAACAGGCTTTTGTTTTGTCCTATAAAGTTGGCCTCTTGTGGCGACTTAAATAAAAGCAATGAAATCGAATCTGATTCTTGCATTTTCCAAAGTGATCGGTGATTAAAACAAGTTTATTGTGCTGTGAAAGTTTCCTTTTTAACTTTATTTATATTTACGATGGCTACCAATGGCAGTGTAAATGCAGATTAAATTTACAGTCTCTGGAAACTAAATATCTGGCTGTTAAGGAAGCTGAGGGTGGGGCATCTTGCAAAGATGTCTGTGAAAAATTTTCAATGTATACCACTTGAGCTGACATTGTTACAATATTGTATTGTAAGAATCATTTTCTTTTAATACCTCATTAGCATGTGTCAATGTATACAATATTATGCCTTCATTAATCATATCAGCCGCATATCTCTTGTTCGCTTTTATGTACTTTTCACGATGACTTCTGTAACTAAATACAAGTACTGTTTAAATCAACTTGACAGGTTTTCATTTCCCTGTGAATAGCCCCATCCCCTTAGTAGCCTCAATAAGATGAGAACAGACTGACCAAAATCTAGGCCAATTTAAATACATGTACTTGAAGCGTGTAAATAACAACTATGCAACCATGTGCTTATGCCGACATTGAATAATCGTAGTGAATGTTTTTCATATCAGGATGTGACCGATGCCATATTTTATTGTGGATTTTATTAAACAAAGGTAACCAAAATATAATTTGTCAATATACAAGTGTATTTCACACTGGTTTTGTCTTCATGTAATCAAAATTTGCATTGTTTGTTTTCTCAAAGTGTAAATACTACTCACTGACGACAGGTCACCCCTTACGGACGAATTTAACTTGTATCTTTTTTTCAGATCCCCCCCCCCCAAACACTTTCCTCGGGCCCGAGGATGTTGACATAAATGGGTAGGACTGTACAATGAAGTTCCCTCCATGGTGCCAAGAAAAGAATGATATCAAGAGCACACTGTCGATATCACTGATAAGAAAATGTACAGAAAAGATGAGATGAAATATTCTGCAAAAACACCGTGGCATTTATTTCCAAAGAATGTACAGGGAGGTAAAATGTTGACTCAAATGTAAAAACAAATTCAAGAAGGGAATGGTTACTTGAGCATGAGAAATTAAAATCCAGGTATAGAACAATAGTAACAGTTAAGGCTAATAATAACAGTCATTTGGGTTGTGAATTTCTTCATTTCTGCAATAAATATTAATATTTCCAGCACTGTGTACAGTAAAACCCATCAAACAGGTTTTTGTTTACTTAGGGTTTTGCTGATGTGAAAAAAAAAAAAGACTTTTATAAGGCACTGGTTTTTAAATCAGGGTAGGTAGGTATTTGTTTTATTACACACTATATCTATATATATTATAATGATTAGTGTATATGATGTACTTAGTGCATGAAGTACTGGGCTAAACTGGCCCAGTTAGATGCTGAAATCAATTTCAGGAAAAAATAGGTTTTCAATTTTTTTTTTTAACCCTGGGGGGAAAAAAGTGCTAGATCAACAATGAAAAACAGGGACAGTTGGACACTGGGAAAAAAAATGTTTTCTTTTTTTTCCCTAACTGTTGATGTGATGTGATGTGATGTGATGTGATGTGATATATATGTGTGAAAGAGAGAGAGAGAGACAGAGACAGAGAGAGAGACAGAGAGAGAGAGAGAGAGAGAGAGAGAGAGAGAGAGAGAGAGAGATTATGTATGTGTAAGAGTGTACAAATTCAAAAAGATGTTTGAGTGTTTAATGAAAAGTTAGATCAGCAACATAATTTCCTTCCTAAAGTCCCATAGAGCCACATGAATAAACACAGTTGTCCCGCAAGGAAACACAGTTCCCATCTAATGAAACATTTAAGGAACCAGATGTTTTCAAAACTTTACTATAAGCCCAAAATGTTTAAATATTCCATACAATTCATAATGCCAAATTCTTGTAGTTTCATCAATGTAGGTATGATGCTTAGCTGATCATTATGTCTCGACATGTGAGTGAAGATAAATGACAGTCACAATAACTTACACATGTTATGATTTTCCTTGTCTGAAAATCAACTGAGCAAATCTGACTTCTAAAATACTGTTTTATTGATCTCCATCAGCAGAACACCAAAGGTGAGACTGCATGCCCGTGTAATTAAGATGAGGTATTTAATTAAAACACAAAAAAAGTTTCATGGATCATTTTTATACAAATAAATAGTATCAATCACAATTTGATAAGCAGATAAACATAATCTTGTCTAAATGGCATATCATTAGTTACAATTTACCTTATAAGCCAGCTCTTTTTTTATGGTACAAAGATTTAGATTAGCCTATATTGGTTATATTTTGTGTCAGCTGGTATGTCAATTATTTATCTAACTTCACACACACTTTACATTTTCTCACTGATAATCCTAAACAGTATTTGCTAACTTAAGTAATCTGGTCTAGTGTGTCATTGAATTTGGCACCTAAACTACATATCCCAAGTTTTACACGAGTCTCCGTTTTATGAGGTTTTCAAAAGTGTAATATCGCAATTTGGGATAAAAACTGGTTGCAGTTTTTGGTCTAGAGGGTTTTCAGTGTCCTGGTGGAAAAAAATAATGATATTTAAAGAAAGAAAAAGTCAGTCCCATACCCCTTCCAAAAACCCAAAAACTGACGGTGAGAGAATTTGAGCATAATGAGGGTTCATTTTTGAGGGGTTTCACTATATTCTGAATCGGTCACTATTGAGACAGAAAATTCAAGTTTTCTACAATTTCCTTGTCCTCTAGAATGATCATGTACAGAACAGTAGACATGGTCACAGTTATATTAGTGGACAGGGAAATTATAGAAGAGCATATTGTTGTCTGACTCTGTAATAACCAATTCAAAGCATATAATGCTGGAAAAGTCAATACTTATTGCTGACATTAAGAAATCCACAATGTGAGTGCCTGTGATCATATGTGTTTGAACTTCTTGAAAAAAAAACAAGAAACTGATAAGATATTTGCAACAATTTTTTCTAAATGACCCCATATTTGACCTAGATGGGGGTAATGTGCTCAAATTATAAATGAACACGAGATGCTGTGATTGTGTGATAAATGAGACATCAAAGAAACAACCTTATTTACCATACTGAACTGTGGCAGATAAATGGCTGGAGATGTAACAGAATGCTGTTTGCTTTTTAACTAAAGATTATGAAACACATGACTCTCCAAATGAATAATCATCAACTTGAAAAATTTAAGCTGACATAATTTTTACATCCTTATTATCTGGTTTAATTGGGTTATTATTCTTAATTTGAAAAATTTAAATTTTCTTGTCCTTTGTTACATCTACGGCAAGAGTCTTTCTTTCCTGTTTGGTCACAGGAAGCAACCGCCCTCTCATTATATCATCTGATACAATCAATGGAAGCTGGGTCATATTTAACCATTATCCTGACAGACAAGTCATTACCATTCATACCATTTTTTCTTACTGAATAAATGTGATGTGAAACCCACTTTCATTTTATCACTCTATTATACCATTCAGAATTATCTTGACATGAGCCATCAGAATTTTTGTTTAACATATATGTACCATATTTCATTAAACCTTTTGAACCCTAAGAGACCCCACGAGATGATGCATAGGTCACATGACTGGTCGGTACACAAGTCCAAAGTGATGTCTGTGGTTTTAGCTATTAGTGAGGTTTTTGAGTTTTTCCATTAGTTCAGGGTGTTCCCTTGCGTTTCAAGACTCCTGTAAAAGACAACCAACTCAGATAAGCAATGCTTTCCTTATACTGCACTAAGTGTACAGCATTTCCTTCCTACAGCAAATTTTCATTGCTCTGGTCAGCATGGCCAGTACTACTGTAATGGTGGATGATGCACTACAGGCAAAACTAAAGACCAGACCCATGTTGTGCATATATATATATATAATTTTTTTTAAAGAAACTCTCCTTGACTGTAAAGGTTACTGATGAACAAAAGGGTTTCATTCTTGAAACACTGCAACAATATTTACTGAAATGGTTCACGATGCTGAGATTGAGAATGTTATTGGAGCTCATGAGCTGCAAACCAGTCATTTTGATTAGCAGGGTTAGTTTTGCCTTCTTTGCCTTGAGTAACATCACACAAGATCAAGATAGGGTTTGTTCTTGCATGAAACTCACTGCAACCGTACCTAGTACCAAGATGATTCATGACGTCGAAGTTGAGTATGTTGAGCATGGGGCTGCAGCAGTCATTTCAATTAGCAGGGCTAGTTTTAACCTCCTAGTCTTGAGCGATGTCAGAAGTCATGTGACACATGCATGGGGGTTTACTGATCAGATAAATAACCAGTGCACTGCAATTTACAGTTTAGCTTTAATGTGAATTTTTGCAAAAGATACTATAAATAAACATGAGTCTCTTGACAGAACTGACAATCTACTGTCTGAAAAGAATTTCCAGGAATTCAAGATAAAACCGGTTGTGAGTGCTGAAATCATCTCTGATATCACTGAGTAATAAGATTTTCAAATCTGTCACTGTGGCACCCATTCTGGATATTAAGATCAGCACCATATTCACTTACGACAAAACTAGACCTAATAGAAGACTTTTGGTAAAAAAACCCATCCATCCAGGAGAATTAGTGTCAAGATTTCAATAAGTTTAATGTGGTAGCCATACTGGATGTCTGTAGGGCATCATTTTCACTTAGGACCAACTAGATTTCATCGGTCTTTTAGTGAAAACCCTATGTTGATATGAGCATGAATTCTGGACGAGTAGTAATAAGATTTCAAGATTGCCACCATGGTGGCCATTCTAGATGTTAGATCATCATAATTTTCATTAAATACCAACCAGTAATTAATCTTCTGGTGAACATGCCATGTCAATATGACTTTCCATTTAGGAATATTAACATAAACAAGAGTTTTTAGATGCCTGCCATGGTGGACATGCTGGACTCCAGATCAAAACCATTTTCATTTAATATCAAATGATATCATAAGAAGTGTTTTGGTCACAGACAATGTTGATATGACTTTCCATCATGAAGAAGTAGTGATAAAATTTTCAAGATGCCCATCAGATTAGCACAGTTTTGATTTAAGGTCAGCTGGACACTACAGTCTTCTTCCAGTGAAAACCCCATGCTGACATGACTTTCTATTCAGAAGTAGCATTAATAAGATTTTCAAGATGACTGCTGTGGTTGCCATATTGGATGTCAGATTGGCACTATTTTCATTTAGAACCAACTAGAGATCACTGAAAATCTTTTAACGAAAACCCATGTTGATATGACCATCCATTCAGGTGGACTAACCATAACAATGTTTTCAAGATGGCCACTGTGGTGGCCATAGTCCTATCAAAATAATCTTCAGCTAGGACCAACCAGACATTACAAGAAGTCCTTTGGTGAAATCTCCATCCCCAGTGATATAACAATCCATATCCCCAGTGATATAACCATACATATAGGAGGAGTAGCAATAACAAGATTTTCAAAATGGCTGCTGTGCCATTGTGGCATGGCAATTCTACAGGTAGTTAAAGAGAGGTAGCAATAATAAAGGTGTGCCAACAGAGAGCCAGATGTCAAAGAACACGCCATCCCATCAGCTCACTTCTACAAACTGGGTCATATGATGGCATTGAACCATCAAACCCTCATTGCAGACACAATACAAATTGGGAATGTCCTTAATATTTTGCTTGAAAATTTCAGTTTTTAAATTTATTTTACTTGTGATCAAGTAAACATTAGCAATATCATCTCTTTTGATAACTTTAAATGCACAACTTCAAGATCTGCTTGCTGTTTCCTCCACATGTAACATTTTCAAAGTGTGTATATATATATATATATATATATATATATATATATATATGGATAGAATTTGGTATATAAATGTATGTGAAAACAAGATTACAATTTTAAAAAATCAGCATAATTTTTTGGTAAGAAAATGAATAGAAACTGTTGTTTACTGAGTAACTCACCAATTCATTTGAGTGTTTGGACCAGGCCAGATTGCAGACTTGTGATCCAGTATCCACACACTGAAGAGGTTGACCAGTTAATGTGTTCCAGAATCGAATACACCTATCTGCAGTCCCACCCCCACTGGCCAGCAGACCATGCTGGTGGGGGGACCATGCTATAGCTTTCACAGCAGCTAAATGTTCTGTGTAGGTCTGTACAGGGTTTAAACTGGCTAAGTTCCACACAAATAATTTGTTATCATTTCCTCCTGAGGCTAAATGTTGGTGGTCTGGTGACCATTTTAAACCACAAACTTCCTGTTTATGTCCAGTCAATCTACGCTCAGGAACAATGGAAGGTGTGCGAATGTCTCTTTGTAAAATTAATCTATCTCTACTTCCTGAGGATAAAATATCTGCATTCCAAGCCAAAGCACCTGCAAAACAGTGTCACCCATAGATGGATAATATAGGTGTACAGTGAACAATATACCATTCATGTTAGTGCCTTTAAATAAAATGTTTTGGGGTTTTATTTATTGTTTTAAACTATACATAGTGAGAATAACCTTACAGAAGCTGTATATGCAAGATTTTACAGTAAATAATATAGTTAGTTAAAAGAAAAAATGCATTATCTTTCACATTTTCAGATATTACAAATGGGTTTTTAAAAAAAATGCAAGACCATATTAACACGTAGGCCTAAGGCCACTCACCTGTTTGGTTTCGATCTAAAAGCTGCATGCAAGCGCAGTCTGCCGTTAAATTAGGGATAATATGAAGCCTTCTAACATCTCAAGCTTTTCTTCTTTGTATGACGTTAATGAGAGCTATACTGGATGGCAAACTGGCATCATTTGTGCAAAATTGAAAGGAATTATGCCATCATATTTTGTCAAATTTGGTTAAATTCTGCTGACAGGTTTTTGATAAGGCATATAAAGATTTATTATTTTTTTAGCAACAATGGTCTTATTTTAATAGTGAATCAGCATTATTGGTATCAGATTGATGGCTGCATGCTTTCTATCAAATTCTGTTAAGCAGTTTTTAAGATGTCATTTAAAGGACTTGTTATTTTCAGAAATGGTGGCTAAATCTGAAGAGACTGATCAGCATTATCTGTATAAAATTGAAAAGCCTTATTTCTAGAATGCTGTCAATCAAATTCTTTTTAAAAAACTGGTAACATGGCCTTCCATTAGATTAAAAGTTGGAGGGTGATTTGCCAAGTAAATGGGGATTTGGAGGACCTCCCCAGACAGGGACACAGGTTTATTTTTTTTAAAGGAACTGGGTGTAAAGTAAAAGTAGTCAGGTAAATCACTGATAACGAAAATCCTGGGTAAAAGGTGTATTTGTTTTTTTAAATGATGGCCATATTTGATGACAAAATCTTGATCATTTGAAGATGCTTACTGTCAAAATTTGGTGAATTCTGTTTGATAGATTTTGAGAAGTTATTGTTTAAAGGATTTTCTATCTTTAGGAACAGCAGCCATATTTGTGTTGGATCAGTGTCACATGTACAAATTTAAGTTTATTTTATATGATGATGCTATCTAAATTCAGTTTTAGTGGTTTTTGGTATCTGTATTTAAAGAGTGGCATCATAAAGAGCTGCCAACCCTCCAAATTCACAATTAGTGAAAAGTGGGATAAAAATTAGTGAAATTTTAAATGCAATTAGTGAAAAATTATATCATGACACTAACTCCATCCACTTCAATGGTCAGTACTGCATTATATGAAAATCCCAAAATAAAAATAAAACATTACTTACACTGATTACATGTACTGCTGTTTTTGCAGCCAAATTTACTGATATATACAAACTGCATGCTATTTGTCATAATATGAGGCTGTGGCAGTCTTGAACTTCCTCAATCAGACCATGGTAAATTTGTTTTCAAAACAGTTCAGGCTTCTTGCCTGCTGGTTAATATTGGTGACTAAAACTGTTGCAAATTTTCAGCACCTAAGGAGGAACTCAAGTTTGTCTTATTTTTCCTTACAATAGGAAATAATCTTTCACTCTCACTGTTGCTGATCTCCAGCTGAGAAAGACAGGTTATGTTTGACAAGAAAGCTCACAAACAATGATTCAGCGCTGGTAGTATGCAGGACTTGAGTAGGTGGCTTAAAGTACTCCAAAACTGAAATCTGCTGGGGGTGCTACAGCAGTGTGCTTTTTCACATCGTTCTGCCACATGCCCACAGGGGCTTGTATCATTGCTTACAATTTATCTGTCATACATGTACTATATAATAATATTACTACATGGCACTTGTATACAGGTAAGCAACAATACCAGCCCTTGTGCACATTCCCAATTGTAAAACTGATGGAACACTACTGTGCAAAATGCATAATGTACATCGATGTTTGATGGCTGAATGCTAGGCCAAATTTTGGTGTACTCCAATCTATACTTCACTTCTTGTGAAACACAAATCTTTTTCCTTGGAGGTGAAAACATTTTAACTGCAGTGTAGCTTAATTACAAAATGGTATTAATCCAGAAGATGAAACGTCGAATGGTGAACGATTAGTGGTGTCAGCGCATGCGCAGAAAACTGTGAACGCATGCAAATTACAATACATGCTAATCTTTGAATCTCAAAAATTCCAACACTCGATAAAGCTGTCTTCATGCAGTTTCCCAACCTCTATGTGCTTTTTGCTACCATGGTGCTTCCTCACATCGTCCCTGCCACCATGCCCACTTCTAAAATTAGTGGCACACTGTGTGTAAAAAGCATGATGTATATCGGTATTTGCTGGCTGAATGCACGGCCAATTTTTGGTTATTCCAAACTAAACTTCACTTCTGTGCAATACATTTCTTTTTCCTTGGTGGTGAAGACATTTTCAAGATGCGATGCCGAATGGTAATTCAAATCAGTGTTGGCAGCGCATATGCGGAGAAAAATTCAGGTTATGCCCCCGTTTCTTTCAAATGCATTTGTAAAACTACTCTTATATATACAGATTAAAATACGCTAAAATGCTTGCTACCAGGCCAACTATATGAATCGGCTATAGTTCTACTAATATTGCGACTAGCAGTACCAAACCGTTTCGGCAAAAGCTGATATCACGACTAGCACTTAACAGGAAAATTTATAATAATCGAGGATTGGGGAATTCATGATTGTTTTGCATGCGGAGTGAATGCATGAATTGATGTAGAAAGTCATCAAATTCATGCCAAAATCGTTAGGGTTGGCAGTTATGCATCATATGTTCAAATTTAAATAACATTTGATGCCAGGATCCTGTCATATTTGGTTGCTCTTGTGAAGTTAACAACTGCAGCAAGGGTTTACCGTCTTTAATAATGACAGCTATATTCAATGGCACATTGTTATAATTCGTAGAAATATCTCCTACCTTTAGGCCAGGATGATGTCTGCCAAGCTTGCTTAAATCTGGTCCATCTGAAAATGTAGCTTGTGGGGGTGGTGTGTGTAAAACAGATTTTGATTATGCAATAACTACCAGCTACTCTTTCAATAATTACAATTAGTTTTAGCCCCACTACCAAATACATTTTAATAGCAGCAATACACTACCTGCTCTAACTGCATTGCTGAATTTACCAGTAAGTGGGGGGGGGGGGGCGCTAATGGTCCCAAAGCAAACCCTGCTATAAGAAAAATGTGCTTACCCTTACTTAAGGAATATTTGCAACTAAGCTGGCAGATGGCTTGGCCACATGTTATGCTTTCACAATTGGACCAAATGATTAAATATAATCATTCTGGTGTGCCAAATATCAAAAGTAAATTGACGAAAAGGTAAAGCCAGATAGCGAGAAGGTGGTACCCAAAGATGAATGTTTAAGGTAAGCCCATGATGCCCCAGTAGGCCTAGCCTCATGGGCATTAATTATTATGAAACAAATATCACAGCCCTCTCAATGAGGAATAATATGCTCTCTTGAGAATGAAAACAATCCACCTGAAAATGGTGACTGCTGAAATATCTCAGAAACCCTTGAAAAGAAGAGATGATTCTGATCATTCCTTTTCCTTGTAGAGGAAGTCAAATAAAACCTAAGCACCCTAGCTGGTCAAAGGAGCATATCTTGATCATCCCCAGCCCAGGGTCTGTGAAAGGGGAGGTGGTCCCTGGAAAGGAAACTGGTAACCATCCTTTAAAGTGAATGGAAACATGCATCATCCATGATGCCCAACCAAGCCTCTGCAATAAGAGTTAGCTAGGCACCTACTGGAACAATGGGAAGAGTAAAATGAGGCATGAAAAGATGAAACTCCCTAAAGCTGACTGTCTCCCTTTTTAGGTAAGGGGAGGAGTCTGAAGACTTCCTCCCTTGGTTTCTATGACTGCCTTGTCTAGTGAAGGATGGGTGTGAGGGACTTTTGATCTGTGGCTGCTTGTGCAGCTGTCGAAGTTGACCCATTTAAAAAACTTGGGATGAGGTCACATCAGTGATCAGGGTGGACACATTGTGTTTCTTGGTGAGTTCTGGCTGACCCACCATTGCAACCAGGACTAACTTTGTTGTTCAAATCTTGGAATAAGACCTCCTAAGAGTGTCTCTGCATCAAGTGGTGGAGGTGTCAACAGGTTCTTGATGTGGTCCAGTAAGACCTTGGACATCTCCAAGGCAAGATCTATATGGAAGTGGAGAAACTCTGCAGAGGGCACCTTGTACATCAATAGTGCATGCCTTGACATTTTAGCAACAGACTCCAACAAGTGTTGAAGAACTGTTGGAGACAATGATTCCTCCCTCAACTGAATGAAGCTGGCAGACAAAATGAGATTGTGATGAGAGGCTATAGTCACCAGGGTTTGATCCTTTAGTTCTAGGGCTTCCAAGAATTTCACCAGAGGCCATGCCCGGGTCCCAGCGAATATTCCCAGCTGGTAAGCATTGGAGTCAATGAGTGAGGTTGGGGATCAAGTGGCCAATCAGTAGGAGAATGAACCTGATAACTAGTGGTGAAAACTAGTGGCAAAAGCCCTGACCAACTACCCTTCTGTTGTTTGGCAACCTCAAGGCCCCAGGAAAATTTCTGTGCTAGCTCCTAAATTATTGTTGAATGTACAATCAGCAGAAGATTTGAATGAGAGTGGGTCCTGGAAAGCTACTCACAACTGGTGAGGAACCAAGTGTTCTGAAGAGAAAGCTGCCAGTAGCTTCCCATGGGTCAATGGTTCTTCTCGGGTGCTTCCTCCATCTAATATACTAGCTGCCATGTATAGCCTATACTGTGCTGAAAAATTGCATTAAACCTACAAAACCAAACAAAACCTACTGTTCTCAGAACCTGAAGGCTTTTGGGCACAAGCGTGGGAGGAGTCAGTAAAACAGCCTTATCAAAAGTCTACTTCTTACTCAATCACCTGACCTTAGAGGTAGGAAGCAGGAGGGGACCTTAATGGAATTGAACGACCTGCCACAACCAGTTTTTCTGGAAACTCATGCAAGTGTCCAACAGACTGGAAAGGGTGTCATAATTCTGAATTCACTAGTGAGGCAAGACAGGGCTATCCTACCTGGTCTATGTCTCTGTCTCTGGAGATATAAGAAATGAGGTCTCCATCATCAAAATAACCACTCACTGCTTGGAGGGTCATGTAACGGGACCAACTCCACAATTTTCCCTCCTTGGTGAAAGGGATTGATGATCCCTTCACAATCATCTTGGAGGACAGTGGTGGCCCACCTTTTCTCTTGGCCAAAGCCACAGGGGAAGAGACAAATCTATCATCTGCAACACCTGACACACATTGAAACCACAGCAGTGACAGCCATGATAGCACAAGGGGAAAAGAAGACTCACTAGCATGTAGTGCTGGTTACCAAATCCTGCAGGATTTACAAAGGAACATATGAATGGGGGGTGGGGTGCTGATCCAATCCCCTTCCCTAGAAAAGCAAGTGAAACCAGACTCCCTATCGCAAGGGACAGCCTGCGATAATAAATCTGACTGACTATCAAAACTGTGACTGGTGACCAGCACCTAGTGAAACCAGTGCGGTGAAGATGATCTGATAAACAAAACTCCGTTCATCAAACCAGAGTCCTGGAATTCTCTTTACCCACCGAGTGTTGAAACCATCTCTTATATTCCTGAGCAACAAGATTTTCAAATTAGCCAGTGGGATATCCATACAGGATGTCTGAGTCAGATCACTACCATTTTCATTTAGGACCAACTAAACATCGTAAGAAGTTTTTCTGTGAAAACCCCAAGTTGACAACACAACCTATTCAGGTGGAGTAGCAATAACAATCTTTACAAGATGGCCACTGTGGTGACTATAGTTGATGTCAGCAGAAGTTTTATTTAAGCACAAGCAGATATCATAAGAAGACCCTGTTGCCAAGGTGACTTTCTCTTTAGAAGCAGATATAACAATTTTCAAGATGGCTGCCATGGCAGCCATAATGGATATCAGATCAGCACCATTTTCTTTTAGAACCAAGTAAACATCATACAAAGTTGTTACCTGGAAACCCTATGTTGATATAAGCAACCATTCATGGAGAAGCAGCGATAGAAAGATATTACACGTGGCCAATATGGCAGCAATATTTATATGCATAACCATTTTCATTTAGGACCAACCAGACATCACATGTCTATTGGTGAAAACCGCGTGTCAATATGACTTTTGGTTCAGAAGAAGCTACAAGATTTTCACGATGGCTGCCATAGTGGCCATACTAGCTAAGAGATAAGCATTATTTTCATTTAGGACCAACAAGACAACTTAAGAAAGTCTTTTAGTGAAATCCCCTGTTGATATGGCCATCCATTCAGGACGAGTAGTTACAGATTTTTAAGATGGCCACTGTGGTAACAATACTGGATTTCAAAATGGAACCATTTTCATTTAAAAAAAACCCAAACATCACAAGAAGTCTTCTGGTGAAAACTAAATGGTTGCTATGACTTTCCATTCAAGAGGAATAGTGATAATACTTTCAAGATGGCTGCTTTGCTGGTCATATTGGGCATCTGAGCAGCATCGCTTTCATTTAGGACCTACTAGATCTTGGGATGAACATGTAAGTAAAGTTTCATGGCAATACCCCCCAGTAATTTAGGAGTAGTAGTAATAACACACTTGTGCTAATGGACACAAAGACATTGAATGACAGACAATGGAGATCAGACCATCCCATCAGCTCCTCTGTTTCTTTTTACCAGTGCAGCTAAAAACTGAAAAAAATATATAAATGGGAACCAAAAAAAGCATACATAATACCTACCTGAAAACCAGTACTAAGAAGGGGGAACAATTAACATTTATTTTTGCAAAAAGAAGACAAAAACACACAGCTAATGCAACATCTGGGAGAAAACGACTCAATAAAAGATATGTTTGACAAAAAAAAACACAGTTAAGGACAGCAACGAAGGTGCAAGTTGTTGAGCATTCTACAAAACAAATGTATTCATCCTACAGTCCAAGGAAAATGACGAAAATATTCTGAATGTTGTCTATGACTAAGCAATTGGATTGGTATCATATTCCTTTCAATTCTGGGCCTCCAATTACTAACTGGATGAGGTAATATTTAGCTTGGACTTGGGTACTTGGAAACCTAGAAAAGGAAAGCAATGCAACAGTAGCAGATAATCTATTACTGATATTAAAATAACAATTGCTCATAGACAATGTGTTATAGATGACTGACAATGGATAACACATTCAGGATGCAGAAATACCATAATATCACTTGGCCTTAATGCTAGGTGTGTTATAAGTTGATTTCTTACAAATAATCATCACCAAAATTAAATTTGTGTTTTTGGATTTTTAATATGGCTTTAACAATTTGAGTCATATCGCTATGATGAGTCACATCACTACGATGTCTGCAGTGTGACAGGTTATAGTGATATCCAGCACTGGTGCATCATGCTGCAGATATGTGGCATCATGTCCCATGCAGTGACATTATCCTGACACTGGGCTGACCAGACTTAACACTAACCTCTTAATGCTGAGTGCCAAGCAAGGCAGCTATTAGTACCATTTTTATACGTCTTTGGTATGACTTGACTGGGATTTGAACCCGTTACCTCCCACATCCAAGGTGGACACTCTAACCACTTAAGCCACCGGAGCAGTAAAATTAAATTTTAAACAAAAAGGGTTCAGAGAATTATTTTGATAAAACTAGAATTATTTTGAACAGCTGGACAGCATGTGATAACAGTAGACTTCACAAGTCAGCTAAATTTAATGAACTAATTTTTCCCATAATCACAGAAAGCCATTAACAATACCCACCTTTAATTTACTTAGGTGGCACTTACCAACTCTGGCATTGTGTCCCCCTAAAGCATTGATCTTTTTGCTGGCTGCAACATCCCATATCTGTACATAACCTTTGTGTGTGCCCACTGCTACCAGCTGTCCCTGTAGAATTATTGACAAAAACAAGAAATGGTTTATTCAATGATTGGATCAACAATGGTTCCTATTTAAAGAGAGATTTAAAGGCAACCCTG
Source organism: Megalonaias nervosa (assembly GCA_016617855.1). Taxonomy (NCBI): domain Eukaryota; kingdom Metazoa; phylum Mollusca; class Bivalvia; order Unionida; family Unionidae; genus Megalonaias; species Megalonaias nervosa. The sequence continues at coordinate 23,306 of JAECUM010014730.1, forward strand.
AAAGCTGCAACAAGCCTACTGGTATGTTGTGGATCTATGCATTACTTGAATGATGTACAATCTAATATAATGCTCAAGCTAAAGCCAGAATCTTAAATAATGCCAATTTTTTATCTACTAAGCACCTCCTATAAGAATAAGTCATGCATTCTTCAAAATACATTGATCTGAACATTTTATGGGGTATTTTTTGTTTAATGGCATTTAAATGCATTATTGGCTATATTATTCTGAGAAAGTTGGAGCTAAGTGCCTTTCCTAAAGACACTGAGGCAGCCAACCAAAGCTTGCTTGGCATGTATCAAACTCATGGCCTCTGGATTCCAACACTCTACCAAGCAACTATGGTAGTCTAAATTACTGGACAGCAAGTTAATATTTCAAATTTGTTATTCCAGCAAAGTTAAAATCTTTATGGAGTGACAGATTATAAACTTCAGTTCAAAGGCATTTCTTGACCTCATAATGATAAGTTTGGGTTTTAGCAGAGCTTCTCCACTTCAGGGTACTAAGAAATAAGTTTAATCATGTTATCTTTCAGAAATTTATTTTCTCATTTAAAAAATTATGCACTAAAAGTTCATGGCCATGATAGTTTAAATGTTACTTTATACTGTCGTTGTGAGATTGCATACAAATATGGTTTTCAACTGGTCTAGAATTTGCATCTCAAGCCTCTTTTGCAATACAAATTAAATCTTGAAAGCAAACTCAATTTGGGATATAGCTTATGTGCATCAGAGCTCAAACATGCAGGTGAAAAAACAACTGGAATTACTTTTGGGTGAAGTCACAATCTGTATGTATATAAGCAATTTCCATTTACCAGCTGTCTTTCCCTTCACAACACTAACAAAAGAAAAGAAGTGCAGTACTGCAATTAATTAATTTCAAAAGGTGGCTAGAGCACAAGTGGTATTATTCTGGTGTAGAACACGAAACAATTTTCTGTCCAAGATATTTAATTAATATTTTCAAGCTAAACATACACTGTTACAAATGAAAGTAATATTTCATTCAAAACCATTTAATAATAATAATAATAAGACTTTGTATAGCGCCTAATCTTTAGAAGCTCTAAGCGCTTTACAACATTTGACAAACTTAAAAAAAAACAAAAAAAAACAAAAACATATATAATGATATGATTACAAAAATAAAAACAAACACCACGAAAGTAGAAACAGAAAATATGCTGTAAATATTTAAGGCAAGGATACATTATTAGGTCTTTAAGTCTGTTCTTGCAGTTGAAATAGGTGAGTTTTAAGAGCACTCTTGAATGAGATCACCGTGTCTTTGTGTCTAAGTGCAGTGGGCAATTCGCTCCACGTTGCTGGGCCCTGGTATGCAAAAGAGCGTTGTCCATATGATTTCATCTTCATAGTGGAAATAATGAGAATACGAGTGTCAGAAGAGGAGCGTAAGCATCTTGCAGGTGTGTACACATGGGTGAGGTCAGATAGGTATGTTGGACTGGAGCCCGTCAGTGAAACGTAGCACAGAGAACAAATTTTGTGTTTAATTCTGGATCGTATGGATAGCCAGTGTAGGGTACAGAGCAGGGGAGAGGCGTGCTCTGATCGTGGTACTCTAAGGATGATCTGAGAAGCTGTGTTTTGAACTTTTTGAAGTTTCTGAAGTAGATATTGAGACGAACCAGACAGAATTGAGTTACAATAGTCCAGTCTTGAAAGTACTAAGGAACACACAAGTGTTTTAGTGGCATCAACTGAAAGATACTTGCGAATGGAGCTGATGCGTCTCAGTCAAGATATGCAGCCTTGCATATGTTCATGACATGTTAATGCAATGAGAGAGTACTGTCAAGAGTAACACCGAGGTTTCGTACTGACTGTGTGAATTTAATGTTGGTGTTGCTGATATTTATTGTCTGAGGTAAGGATGTGAATGAGAAAGTCTTTGTGTTGTAATCAGGATGGCTTCAGTTTTATCATCATTCATCTGCAGCTTGTTACATGTCATCCATGATTTCACATCGGAAATGCACCTCTCTACGCCTTGGATGGTAGCTTCAACTTCAGCTGGATGGCTAGATTTGTATATTTGGGTGTCATCAGCATACAATTGGTGAGACACTGGATGATGATCTATGACACTTGAGAGTGGCTGAGTGTATAGAATGAAGAGAACAGGTCCAAGAACAGACCCCTGTGGAACACCACAGCAAAGATCAACTGGGCTGGAGTGTTTTCCATTTGCAGACACAATTTGTGACCTGTTGACCAAGTAGGACTTGAACCATAGTATTTACTTGTATTTACAGTCCAAACATACATTTGCAACTGAAAATATTTATTTCACTTCTTCATATTCTCTCCTTTCCCCCATTTTTGTTTTGACAGAGAAGTCACTCCAATTTTTAGGACCCTCGTTTGAAACTCGTACATGTTCAATATATTTAAATTTCAGATCCAAATTAAATTTAATATCTCTAATTTTTCTTCCTTTTAAGAGTCCTTCTTTGCAACTAATTTTCATCCTTGAAAGAAAAATAAATATATACAGTGTAAGCACTACTAAAGGGCAATCTCTTTTACAGTTAAGGAGACAATCCAACTTTCTTACCATCCCATTTAAATGTGTAAAAGGAATAGTTCCTTACTGGAAGGACACAAATTAATGTGATGTGTAAATGTCACTAGAACAATTCTGAAAGGTCAGATGAATATTCTGCCAGTTTTAAAATACTGTGTGACAAGACCAGATTTTATTTAGATACCACAAGTGTGCTTGTTAAAACCAGACGTTATTTGGATACCACAAGTGTGCTTGTCAAGACATGACATTATTTTGGATACCACAAGTGTGCTTGTCAAGACAAGACATTATTTGGATACCACAAGTGTGCTTGTCAGGACAAGACATTATTTAGATACCACAAGTGTGCTTGTCAAGACATGACATTATTTGGACACCACAAGTGTGCTTGTCAAGACAAGACATTATTTGGATACCACAAGTGTGCTTGTCAAGACATGACATTATTTGGATACCACAAGTGTGCTTGTCAATGGATACCACAAGTGTGCTTGTCAGGACCAGATTTTACTTGGAAACCACATATGAAGTCTTAAAATTCATGATTTGATATCTGAGCTAATGACATATCAGAACAAGTGTGTATTAAGTGTGGCTAAGCACAGATCTCCCTCATTATAACCCAGTTCTTGAGACTCATAATGTTACGCTGACTGCTTTATGTACCAAACTGAAGTATAGCAACAGTTATTGAAAATTCAATGAATGTGCATATGTTCGTGAAAATACCAGTGAAAAATGCAGTATTAAATTTAAGTTTATATAAATCAATTTCATGGTATTTGTGCAATTAATTCTGTCAAATAATGTTTTAAAAAGGAAATAAAGCAATAAATATAAACTTCATGTTATTTTCTTCCAACCCATATTGTCATACATCTGATAAACCAATTCAAGTACAATGGTTTTCATGCAACTTTTTCAGCAGTTGGATGTTGAAAATCTTAATTTTTACATTTTTACTTTGTTAATTTTGTTTTTGTACTTTTGGTCACAAAGACCATATTTTTATTATCATCATATATCCAAAATCACAGTATAACAAGGAGTTTTAAAATGAGGGAGATTTGTATTCAAACAATTCAGTGTAATCTTTTGTGAAGATGAAACATTACATGAGAGCGAAAACTGGAAAGTTTGATGTAAAACAATATCAGTTTGCGGCCTGTGAAAATGTACAAATCCTTTACATCTCTGCACAACAGATAGGTCCATTCATGTTACATTCTCATGTAATTGCTAAAATTGATGATAAGAATGTTTTTATGAAGGTTGTTACGTGTAGGCTCGTACAAAAGTAACAAAAGAAAAGAGTGAAGCCAACAAGCTTTGTATATTTTAACAAAATAATTTATTTCCCTAGAAAACAGTGTAAAAATTGGAAATAGGACTTATAGTTTGTGAATATAATCCAAAAATTAATCCAAAAGTTGAAAAACATAAGTCTTATCACTAAACAGTTCTAATTGAATCCAGGTTCAGATCTCGATGACATTCCAATATGGAGGCGATGACGTCAGATAAGATCGTTGTACTGGTGGCAACATATCCTCGATGAATCACAGTTTATAATGTTTCTGTTTAGAATTCCAGAATAAATTTCCACTGAATGTCTTTCTCCCAGAACTTTTATAAAAAAGTACACTTGTTTAGTCTTCTAGAGAATAAATTATTAAATTCCAAAAAACAGATGAACTTCAAATACAATCTGACATCAACAATAGAAACACCTTGTACCCTCAAGGTGTAAAGATACAACTGAATAATTTTAATACCAACTGACGGTTTTAAACCTTGATTTTAGATCACTTGGTAGCTCACGTGATGGACTTACGTGACACTAATTTGAACATCGCAAAAGAAGCGCACAACTGGTAGGCACGTCCGCAATGGAAGAACTTAGTGAATCTTATTATAAAATTCAATAAAAAAAGATGTTTACAAAATTTTTGAACTAAATATAGTGCTGAAGTAACTTATAATCTAATCGGGTCAAGTCAATTTTCTGAAAAGATATTCAAATCCAATGAAAATTATCATTACAATAAAATGTAATGAAACAAAAATAAAATAAAAAAGAATTTTAAAACTAACAAACAAGCAATTTAATTACATATACGTAACAAGATATATGGTTACTAACTTGTATACCAACAAAAAAAGCCAGACCTTCAGTGTTTTATCTACCCATGCGTCATGCGTCAAATATGCAGACTTTTCTGATTTGATGCACAAAAATTGTCGCCGGTACGTAAACTGACGCACCCCAATTTTATGTGTTGCCCATTAACACAGAACAAAGGTTTGGTCTAATTACTTTAATGACTAGGTTACAACTCTCCCAAACGGGGAACACGCACACATCAGTTTCTTACCCTAATATTATTACAAGGCATAGAGGGTTACAACAAGTGTGGAGCCTGGAGCTGACCTTATATGACCTGTAACTGTCCGATCATTTGTTGCAACAGATGTTAGAACCATATATTACCACACCCAAGAAAGAGGCAGAAAATAAACACATGATTTTAAAGTGATTCTCACGAGAAACTATTATTTTATGCGCACCCTTGTCAAGCAACTAGCAGCAATTTCCATTCGCGTTGTTCCAAGATACTTTCAGCGATTGACTGAAATTGGCGTTGAAAAAAAATAATAAAATAGATCAGAAACAAATGAAATTATCTTTCGGATCGCGTTTAAATCCGACCGATGATAACAGTAATGTTATCGAACCAGTGGAGCCTTCATCATCCAGAGACAAGGTAATGGTTACTCGTAAGATAAAACATAATTTTGTGCAGCAGTGGTTGAAAACACAGCTGGCTACAACTGAGTGTGGAGCCTGGAGCTCACCTTATGTGACCTGTAATGGTCAGATCAATGATTCATTTGTTGCAACAAATGTTAGGACCGTATATTACCACACCTAAGAAAGAGGCAGAAAATAAACACGTGATTTTAAAGTGATTCTCACGAGAAACTATTATTGTATGCGCACCCTTGTCAAGCAACTAGCAACAATTTCCATTCGTTTGACTGAAAATGGAGTCTAAGGCAAAAAAATTAAAATAGATCAGAAACAAATGAAATTATCTTTTGGATCGTGTTTAAGTCCGACCAATGATAACAGTAATGTTATCAAACCAGTAGAGCCTTCATCATCCAAAGACGAGGTAACGGTTACTCGTAAGATAAACGTAATTTTGTGCCACAGTGGTTGAAAACATACAGCTGGCTACGTTTTCAAAAAGAAGTTAAGTCGAGTGAAGAATGTGAAAGTGAGGACGCCTTTATGTTTTGCCATATATGTACAGAGGCTAAAAAGAAAAACTCTATGACCAAATGTGCAAAAAACAGGAACTTTCAGAACAGTACATTGACAAGGCATGCTGGACTGCCAGAACACAAACTGCTGATTAAAGGACCACAACACCAGGCAGATTGGAATGTAGTTTTAAAAAAACATTCTTCCAAACAAGACATAGCTGTGAAAGTGCTACTGAAGTGTGTACATTGGCTGAGTGTAGAAGACATCCCTTTTTTAAAATACAAATCTCTTCTTAATTTAATACAAGACTTAACGGCTGAAGAAATTGATTCCATTGACATTTTGAAGAATTCCGCCATTCAGTATGACTCGGCTACTACCTGTTCAGAGTTACTAGAGAGCCTATCAAATGTTGCTGAGGATAGTCTTACACATGATCTGCAAAATTCGTCATTTGTGACAGGATTGGCAGATGAAAGCACTGACATAGCCAACAATAAACACCTTGTCATATACGCACAGATTATTTCTGATGACATGAAACCATCAACAAGATTTTTAACAAACATAGAATGTTCAGATGCTTCTGGCAAGGGAATTGCAGATTCCATACTACAGGAATTCCAGAAGAGGGGAATTGGACCAGAAAAGATCATGAGTTTGGGATCTGATGGGGCATCAATGATGACAGGGAAAAATAATGGTAAGTAGAACTCCAATCTGTATTTTATCCTATTTTCATTAGTATATGAAATGCAAAGGTGCTGTCAATAATTAAATTTTTAATCATGTGATTCAATTTATTTTATATATCTCTGCAAAATTAAATAAAACAATTTAGTTTTATAGGGATCAATACTATACTATTATAACTAAAAATGTAATTTATTATTATTATGAATGAATTTGAATTCAGTCTGCACAAAATATTTTTCAGGCTGTGCGGCAATAATGATGCGTAAAAACCCTCATATGTATAATGTCCGTTGTATGGCTCACAGATTAGCATTATGCACTTCACAGGCAGCAGAACGCATCCCTCACCTAAAGCAGCATCAACAAATACTGACTGATCTGTTTTATTATTTTAAGGTGGGTTTATATTTCAATTATGTCAACTAGAATTTATTTATTTGATTATTATTGATGATTCAGAATGCAAATTATTTTTATCATTGGCTACTGTAGTGGTGTTTGTAATCATACTAATGTATGATAAATATTCTTGTGTTAAAATGGAAATAATGAAATATTAAATAATATAATTATATATCAATCCTCATAATTCAATTGTAATTTTAAAGTTTAATAATAATTCATAAATTGTAAATACAATTTTTAATTTTAGGGCAGTGCAAAGAGAGCAGGAAGGCTACAGCAGGTACAGGAGATAGTTGAGGATCCAATGCTGACTATCAATGAGATAGATTCTGTAAGGTGGCTGTCATATTTTAATGCCCTCACCACAGTATTTAGAACTTTGGACAGTCTCCTGATATATCTAGCAGAATGCCCTCTTAGTGATCCCAAGGCATGTGGATTAAAGAAAAAGGTAAGTCAAATTGTTCATTTCCATCTTAACACAAGAATATTTATCATTCAAACCACAATACAATAGGTAATGATTATAACAACATAATGTACATATTCATGCAAAACAATCATCAAAACAAATAAATATGAGGGTCTTTTTAAATGTAAATTCATTGAAGGTTCTGCAAAACGCAGGACTTGAAAGACTGTTCAACTTTTATATCTGCTACTTGCTTCTCTTTTTACGCAGATTGCTACTGATACATTCATATCCATAACCTACCTGATGATGGATGCAATGGCACCAGTGACTATCTTTTCACAATTTTTCCAGACTGAGAATGTGGATGTTGCTCTTGTGAAGGTACATTCCAAAATTAAATCTTAACATAGTTTCAGTAGACTCATTTGAAGTTTAAGCATTATTCTGGTGACAGATGTGTGTTTAACTGAAGTTTCAAAAGTATAACTCCTGTCTAGCTATAGAAGCCAACTAGTTATCCATATTATTTTTACCAGTCCACAACCATTCAGTACTTAATTCTAGAGTCCTGCATTTTAGCATTTGCACACAAGTATAATATTTCTCCTCTTATAATGTATAGGTCAAGTTGGACTTGTGTGTTAAAGACCTGGAGAAGCTGAAGACCCTGGACACACCACACCTAAAAAAACTCACAAAAGATCTTTCAGAAGGTGGCACTTTCAAACAGGAGCATCACATCACAACAAGCAATTTCAAGATACGTAAGATGGCAGATGAATTTGCTGATTCTTTGATTGCAAATATCAAATCAAGGTAATTCTTTTGCTTGGTTTTATCAAGTAGTATAATTTATTTATCAGAGCTTTTATTATCTTTACACTCGAAACATCAGATGGATGAATGAACCAGATATTTTGAGTTTCATTTAAAACCTTTATGTTTAGTAGTGAGTATATTGTTTGTTTCTTACCATAACCAATATTTAACTTTGTAACCTCATTTTTTTTAACTTATTCCCTAATGATGACATACTGACAGCCTTCAGTGTCCTGTCTATGAGGCCTCTGTCCTTCTTAGATAAAAATCAACTGGAGGAGTATGGTCAGGATGAAATTCAGACACTCTGAAACTTTTATGGTACAGCCCAAACCATTACTTGGAAGGAGGATGGGGAAGATCAACAGAAAGTATCAGAGCCTTTGATTGACCCAGATCAAACTGTAGATGAGTGGCAGATGGTCAAGCATGTGGTAAAGGCAGAACAATATCCACATGACCAAATGTGGAAACTCTGGTACCTTATTAACAAATATCACAAGGGTGAATTCTCTAATCTGTGTATCTTGGCCAAACTTGCCCTCACTTGCAGTGTGCACACTGCAGGATGTGAAAGAGGATTCTCTGTCCAGAACAGGATCTTAACCACCTTTAGGAACAGGCTTGGGATTGAGAAACAAAGAAACCTGATGCTTATTAAGATTGATGGGGAAGATAGAAGTACCTTCAATTTTGAGGAAGCTTTGAAGAAATGGAAGAAAACAAAAAAGAGAAGAGTCTATGAACTTAAAAACATGAAATGATTTGTTAAACTGTGAACAGTTTACTGAGTCAGAGTTACATTTCAGAAGACTTCCTCAGTGAAAACATGGCATGATGTGTGGGATAAGCTCTTCTCTGCCTGCTAGTCAGTTAATAAATTCTAGTCACTACTAACTAGTGTACTGTCTGTTTATCAAATAAATACATTCTAGTCACTACTACGTAGTGTAATGTTTTCTTGTATACAAATATTTAGAAAACATGCCTTATTGGCTTTAGTGACATTATATAACTAATATTTGTGTTGTGTATTTAAACGATATAATACTCTTTTTAAAAACTACTTAAGACTGATCATCGTCTTGAATAAGATTCACAGGTTTGGATTTTGACTCACTTTGTTTTGCATTGATGAGTCAAATGACTTACATGAAGCCATTTGTAGATAAAACACTGGACCTTATGCTAATCTTAATCAAAACAACAAATAACATTAATATTTTGATACTGCAAGACAGGACTCAAGAGAAAAAACAGCATGATATTATACAGTTGACGTGCATCAACCAAATCAAATCTGAGCTCCCATCTCCTTTTACATATACAAGGACCTGGGGTAGATTCAGTTCATTTTTTAACAGGTTCCTGACAACTTACCCTCTCTGACCATGATACAGATGTGACTGTATCTCCATCACCAGAAAGATCACATAATCTTGTCACCTGGAGGGGGAAAAAAATTACACTGTAAACTTGGTGTTCATGTACTGGATGCAATATTTCCTTTGCAGAGCATGGGACTGCAAATGGCGGTAATAACTGATCAAATGCATAATACTACTTTGATAATTTTTTCCTCTGTTCTTCATAAAACAACCAAACAAATATGTTCTTTATTCATGATATGCAAATAAAAATATACTGTATAGAAGGACTAAAAATAAGCAAGTAAGCTGATGTCAAAATGGCAATGGCTGAATGTTAAATAAAAAGAAATCCTTAGGTAAACATGATATATCACAAACTCCATGCATCCTGAAGGCTTCTTACCAGATCTCTCGACTTAAACCCATGCAGCTCAAAAGGCTGCTAGCTCACTAACTTGACATAATCTTTCTTGTTTTGTTTTTCATTTCTTCTATTTCAAGTGGCAATAGCAATCATCTTTCCTATTAACATGCATACTCAAATCAATATGATATGATGTCCAATAAACATAATCAATGCCTTTCCTGCCTTCCCCCCATGAATCTTAATATTCCTTTTTTTCAAAATACGAAATGCTGTTTAACTGTTTTAGGAGACTTATTGTCTCTTTTGTCTTCAATGTGCTCTTTTGTTTCTTGGGTGCCGTTTCCAAAAAATGCTATAAGCAACAGCTTGACCATGTAGGCAATCTACATGAAAAATATGAGCTGTTTCAAACATCTGAGGAACTACTCTAAAAGTCTGACCGATTAACAACTCAACTGAACCTAACTCAACTGAACCTAATATGAAACCTGGATTTGGATAAAACACAGACAAGCCAGTTTCCAGATTTGACTCAACAATTGTATTTTCACATTTTTTGCTATTATCCAGCAAGTCTGTAATTTAATAGTCATTTCAGTAATACCTGTAGTCAAATCATACGGGATAGCAATGGTAGGCTCAAGATGCAACAATACCTGACTAGTGCAAGCACTCCAGAGATACACACATGTTCCAAGCCCCACACTGAGGACATTTTGAGAAGACCAGTCAACAAGGTTGAGGTAAAAATCATCCTGTAGCTCTGGGGCATCCAGCACCTTGAATGGGATTTTGGAAATTTTCCTAATGGCCTAGAAGAAGAAAAACAGTATTACAATGCTGAAAATAACAAGAGCATACAATATTTGAAATAACAAGAATGTAATATTTACCTGTGATTATTACTTTGCTATCTCTTTTCATGGTGCTAGTCCTTGTCCAAGGTGAATATTCCCTCCTCCTCCAATGTGGCAGTATTATTGAAGGGCCAGAACAATATAAACAGTCTCACTCCAATGACTTAGTCACTTTCATCACTCAGAATATCATCTTTTTTTCTTTGACTAGAGCCATGACTAAAGAATGTCAGTGTATGGAATTTGGTAATAATAGCATATAAGTATTACATAAAATTAGTTTTACCCTCGAATACTACATTTTATTGGCTGCAATGCATTACCTGCTTTTTTTATTTTGCTAACTTTTCCAGTCCAGAGGAAGGTTTATGGCCACATGACTAGCTGTCAGTGATAACACACCATCTGTTTCTAGGAGAACTTCCTGGGCTGACAAAACTGGGCCTAATGCCTTGATGTTTTTGTTCAAGTGCAATACTGAACAAAGACAGAATGAAGAAAAGGTGGAGTGAGACAACCAGAAAGGAAGCTGTTAAGATATACTTTAGAGAGGAATGATTAAGGCAGACTGAAGATACAGCAAAACCCCTAAACTCATTGACATTGATTCTCATGAAGGAATGATTGATAAGCTCTTTTAACAGTCAGACTTATCCACCTAGCAATGGTGGCTGCCAAAATATCAAAGGTAGCTCTGAAAGGAATGAAGAGACATTTCTGATCATATCTTTTCCTTTTTGATTTAAACCAAATACAAACATAAGGCTCTAATTGGGCAAAGAAGTCTATCTTGATAATGCTTGGTACAGATGCAATTGAAAACAGAAATTTCAATTTGTTCTGGGGTTACAGAAGGTAGCAGATTCTAGGCCAGAAAGCTGAGCAGATAAAGAGACTGAATCAAAGTTGCAAATGATACGGCATGAACTTCATTACTTCTAGCTGATGCTATAGAAAGAAAGAAGACACTCATTAAGGTTCTCGAAAGAAACCTCATACTGAAGTTCCCAAGGCAGTTTACAAAATAACGAAAGGAACATATTAAAGGCTCTTCCTAGTCATTACTGAGTCAGAAACTGGCCTCTCAGCTATGAATACCAGATCACTTCTGAAAAATGTGGGTCTGACCCTATGGTGAAGCCCATTTTGAACTTAATGGTATTGGGGATTGCTGCTCTTTAACCCTTAATGGTGGACACATAAAAAATCTGCAAATTCTGGCCAAAGAGGGGCAGATTGGATCAATGCACTGCCTACTGCACCTATTACAGGACACTCTCCACGTGATGTTGTCAACCTTGTTAGTCAATTGCCTTCCAGTCTAAGCAATGCAGTCTGCAACCCTGCAAAACCAAAATTGGCAGGGAGATCATTTGATATGAGCCTGGCATGATGGTGAAACATCTGTGGATTGTTGTTCAGGTGGGACCTGCTGTGCTGAGACAGCAGATCCCTCCCCAGGATTGTCCACTATCAGGCTAAGGAAATTCTTGAGCCATGACCAATGGCACAGCAGGAGGACTATCAGGATGAGACCTGATAACAATGTCTTGACTGAAAAATTAAAGGGATTATTCTGAAAGGCATGAAGGCACAAGTATACAGTCAATCTCACTTCAAACTGATAAGGTTCACTGCCCATGGACTGCAACTAGCAAGACATAAAGTAGCAGTTTTTTTGTTTCGCATTGTAGCAAACAAGTCTACAATCCCCACAGCTAAAAAAGAGTCTCTTCAACCAGCTGGTGTGGAGACCAATCAGTGCAGACTGCATGTCACTCCATGAACAGGCTATCCACTAGGATATTTTACTTTCTTGGAATGTGGTGGACTCTGAAAGTGATCCCCTCTGAACCTGTCCATCAGAGAAGTTTCCACACTTTCAAGAAAAAGAAGACATTTGAGTGTTTCCATGGCATTTTAAGAGATACCAAAACTAACTTCACACAGCTGTGTCTTATGAGGTTGATGCACACTATATTGCAGTGCTTGCATTTCTAGATTGCTGATATGGAGAGATGTCTACTGGGACCAAAAGCCATGAAGGACTACCCTCTCTGGCTCTAAATGAGCACTAGAACCCAAATGCGAGTCGATGGTATAAAAGAATGAGGGAGGTACTGAGGTGTGTGTCAGAACTAAGGACTGGAATATTTGTCCCTTCTCCCACCATGGAGAAGTGGATTAGCAAAAACCTCTTGATAATAAAATTGACAGAGGGATAGGAAGGGTCTATCACATGGATCGGTCCACTTACCAATGGAGCAATGGGAGGCTCATTTATGAAGTCACAAGGACTGGTGAAGGGAGAATCAGAATCATTCTTGACTCAACTCTTGATAATTAGAGTTCTCAAGTCACGATGGGATTAAACTGAAGCAAGGGAAATGGCAAGGGGGTGGGGATGGGGCTCAATCCATTCACCTTCCCTAGTGGTGATAGGTTGCTCCATAGTATTTTCTGTTGTGCCTGGTGACTCCTGCCTGATACCCAATATCAGATGCCTTGCCTGATGACTAGTGCTCATTCCAGTGACCAGTATCTGTTCCCTTACCTGGTGACTGGTACTTAGACCTGGTGACCAGTGATAGATGCCTTGTGCATAGTACCCATCACCTTGCCCAGTCATCCATGCTCGGATCCAACGGCCAGTGACCAGTGTCAGTTGCCTTGCTTGGTGAACAGTACCAGCTGCTTAGCACCCAGTCACAAGTCACTGACTAGTCAGGCAATGAAAATCGATCTCGACCCATTTGACAAATGAGCAGAAGAAGACCATGCTTTCTTTATGCCAGAAAGGTGGGACTTTTTCTAGGGTGCCACCAACTTACTTAAAAGGGAAAGTGCTCCTGATCCATCCCAGATCAGCATACTGGCAACTTAACTGAATTGGGAAGTGCCACTAATCCCTCCTGTGATCAGTAAGCTGACAACTTTCTTGAACAAATATTCAGTTATTTGAATTTTATATAAAACCATCCTCGTCTGGGGCTGGAACAAAATTCTAAAATGATTATGCACATCTACCAAAAGCTATTTTATCATAAGGTTCTTTTACCATTAAGTACTGGATAAAATGATTAATATGATTAGTTATGAAGCGGGACATGTCCAATGAGTCACAATTTGCTTCAGACCATGGCTGCAAATATTTAATTTTTACTCATTTTTTTTTAAGAATCAAGTGTGAGTTTTCAGCAACAACTCTGTACACAGCATGTAATTTTTGGCATTTATGAACATTAAACTAGCACCAAATTTGACTACAGAACGTAGAACTTGTTTTTCTAACTTCCAAAATTCCTCTTTAAAGTAAAAATTGACACAAAAGGCAACAATTTACTTTGATTAATGATGCACTGTATTGAGAGAAAAATTGGTATGGTGAATGACATGAAATTAATGCAAGGTGAACTGAACATCTTTTGGGCATGCTGAAGCAAAATGAAAAACTCAAAGGCAAATATTTTGTCAAAATCACCCCACACCCCACATGGACACACAACAAGACATCCTTTCATATCAGGATACAAACTTTGGGGATATTATAATATTAAATCAATTTCACTTGAATACAGCAATTGATATATATAAGATAATGTAACTTTACTTTAAAAACTTTTACATAGGTCCCTAAGCACAACAGTGCTACTGCAGCCTTAAAACTAATACATATGTCACAGGTAAGATAAAAATGTTAGTAAGCTGTGAAGAATTCACTATCTCAATTGGCTTATGTATATGTTGTAAAAGGGATTACAGGTAGCAATTGGGGACTGAGATGTAATACCAGAGTATCCAGAATTTTGTTCTGCATGGTACAGTGTTTTGGGATGTACAAAAAAAAAAACCAATGAAACAGGATGATTATATAACCATAACCATGTCAATACCAATCAGCTGGCCTACCTTTCTTGGAGACCTGAGTAACTTCTGACTTTTGCTTCCAACAGGGGACAGTGAATATGGGGATGTATCATTCATATCAAGACTCCTTCGTGATACACGGTACTGAAAAAACAAAATGAATATTAGTATATAATTTACTTCCTTCAATTGGAATGAACCCCAATAAAAGTGTTTAATATGCATAATTTGTAATAAATAGTATTAGTTTTTCAAACAGGGGACAGTGAATATGGGGATGTATCATTCATATCAAGACTCCTTCGTGACACACGGTACTGAAAAAACAAAATGAATATTAGTACATAACTTACTTCCTTCAATTGGAATGAACCCCAATAAAAGCGTTTAATATGCATAATTTGTAATAAATAGTATTAGTTTTTCTGAGACAATCAAACAATCTTTTCAAATAAAATTTTGCAAAAATCTTTTTAGGCATGTTCTTGTATCATAACTGATGCAAACTGAAAACACCCAAGCCAAATACAGCTCATGATGAAATAGAAATATTTTTGAAGTCTGTGTAAAACTAATTTTAACAGATACATTTGGCCACATTCAATTTCTTACGAAAGTCATACAAAACACTATTTTGCAACCATATACACATATTAATACAAATAATCATTTAAAACCCTTAGTCCATGGTACAATGGCTTTATATATTTGGGCTTGTACTATTTTGTTGTTGTTGTTGTTGTTGTGGGGCTTAACGCCATTTTTCAGCACACGATAGGCTATACATGGCGGCCAGTACTAAAGGTGGAGGAAGAAACCAGGAAATCCGCGGAAAGAACCACCGACCCACGGGAAGCTACTGGCAAGTTTTCTCACATATCCACATTCGCCAAATCTTAGACTCGAACCCACGCAGACAGAAGTGAGATGGCAGTGATCCGTAACGAAGAGCGCTTTAGACCACTCGGCCACTCGGGGCCCCTGTACTATTTTGAAATATTTTTTATTTTGTTTCTGCTCATGACAGATACTGAACTGTAGGCTGCTCATCACTGCATGAGTATTTATATACCACAGCTTACAGAGTGGAGATGCATATTCATTGGTCCCTCTCTCCCACAAAGAGATGGAATTAAAGCATGACAGCTATGCATAATTGCAATAATTTTAACACTGGAACATGTATGTGGCTTATGAAACTCAAAATCCATGGTACTGGCGAAAGGATATTTGAAAGTTTCTTGCTGGTCACATCAAAAGGGCTGTACTGGCACAGAAGTTTTTCCAATTAGATTATATGTTGAATAGATTCTGATAGAATTAAAATATTCACTGATGTTAATAAAGTAATCAAATCCAATTTTTTGGGTCAACTATGGTGTTCATTAACACACCTGCACCCAAGCTGCACTGAAAACACTGCTCTGAAATCACTCTGAACTTTGACTCTAAATATGTCATATTAGCGATCTGGAGTAAATTTTGTGAGGGATTCAGATAAAAAATCAAATGAGTGTCAGTGTTATTTAACCTGTTTATCTTCAAACTCAGTAGGACCAAAATCATTCCTTTAGTGCTGAAGATGGAATAGGGTAAACAAGAGTTACAACTCTATGGGATATAACTTGTTCACAATGGAAATAGCACTGGCATGTGGCCAATGTTGTTTAATATGTAAAGGCTTTGTTTCATTTCAAATAACTGCTGTCCCATATGCTGTTCTTTATCCAACATCACATGGTTTCATATTCACAAAAAAAGTATTTCTGATTTGAATGACAGTTATTCATTTCAGCTCTACTTAAAACTGTATCAGGTGCGAGATTCTATTTTGATACACACGTGTACCCGTTCCAGAGCAGGCAGTTTACACTTACCCGAAATAGATTTTTACTCTCCTTGGGAACAAGAATCCTCCTATCATCTGGCTGCATATCCTGTAACAAATTAGCAGTCATTGAAACTACAAATCTAAATCTTGTACTTTGTAATATTCTGAATTTTTTGCCAAGATAATAAAGTTAAGTTGAGCTAATGACTCCTCATTTACAAAAAAAAAAAATGCTTTTTCTTCTTCAGAACAAGAGTCTCAAGCGAGCCTGAGATCACTCATTTGGGTGACATCTGCCTAATAATCAAATGCATGTGAAATTGTCAAAATATGTGGGTAAGAATGATGTTTGGAGAAGTCAAAGGTTTTTCTATTTATTGAAATGTTGTCCACATCTGCTGATGGATTGGGACAAATTGTACAAAGGCTTTCATTCTAAGATGCTTTATGTCAAATCTGGTAAAGTTCTGTTAAATGATTTGTATGAAGTCTTTAAATGATTTTCAGTTTTTTGTAATGATGGCCACATTGAATGGTGGATTGCCATTATATTTACATTAATTATAGGCCTTCAAAACAAGATGTTTAATTTGGTCAGTACTGTTGCGTGTTCTTTGTATCTTCTAGTTTTAGTACTTGCCACTTGCATGCTCTGCCACATTTAGTTAAAACTGGTCCCACAGTATCCAAGTAAAAGTTCAAACGACCAAATGTGGACAGACTGCAGGTGATGTATGCAGGTTTAAAATGTCTGCATGTACTGTATATGATCCTAAGTATGTAAGATATACAAAGTAACCTATTCCAAAGAGAAACCTTTAATCATAAATTTTGATTTTTTTTTTAAATGTACAAAACACAGAATAGAGAAATTTATTTTTACTTTCAGGTCCTCAATGCCAGCAGCAAGAAGTTCATTTTTCAGAAGACAACTGTAAGCTAGCCCATCCTTTCCATTGTCATTGGTTGCTTCTTTGGCCTTCCTTGTCTGGACAGGCGACTGAGATGGACTTTCCTACACAAAATTTAAAATGCCTGTTTTTTTTAAGGTTTTCAGTCGCAAATTTAACTTGATGAGGCTTTTATACTGCATGCACAAGCAGAAAGATTAATTTAAAATGAAGACATTAACGATGTGTTTTCACCTCACACTCTGCATAAGATATAAGCCAGTATTATGAACAATATTGTGTACACATTAATTTCTCATTAAAAATTTTATTATAAAATATCATTCCTATGAACATGTTCCAACTGTGTTATTGAACTTTATAAATTTCTGCACTAAAATGAATTAAGTTGATCTAGTTGTATGAACAAAGCATGAATATGCAATTTAAACATGCTATCTTTATTCTTTCTGTGTTTATTGAAAATGCAAAACTTACAGGAGTGAGATTGAAATTGATATGCCAAGAAGCTCCAGCTCTACTTGGAATGAATCTGTCGCTGTACTTGTCCTTGCTTGGTGAGGCCAATGGGCTACCTGGGCTGAGAGTAAGTGGCTGAAAATAACGTCAAGAGAAAAACACTGATAACACAAGCGTAAGATAAAAATTAAAATTCCATTATTGTTCTCATTAAAAGTATTGTGAAAACTGAACTACCTTGGGTAAAGGTTTTCATACAAATAAAATTATATGCAAATAAAAAAAGTTTTTAGCACAGGCCTTCATTTTATATTTGTATCAACCATAGTTTGTCAGCTGGATGTTTTAAGATTTGTTATGTTTTATTTGGTGTGAACACTGCACATGGTTAATATTTCCTTTTAAGAAGTGCTGAAATGTGTGAAGTCTTCATCTTTTCTGTTCTTAAATCAAATGCTCGTAGACTAAATAAAATAAAATAAAATGTCTGGTCATGTAGAGAGAGGTGGTGATCTCTACCACATGTAGAGTATGTAATTAGTGTATGCAAAATTATTTTCTATCTTTACACTTAATGTTGCTACTAAATAAGCCTGGATCAGACAAAACTATTTATATTGTAACACCCCGTGTGTTTAATATTGAAAAGACCAGAGTTCAGGGTTCAAAAATGATTTTTATAAATAAAAAAAGGTGAGATAGAACATGCTTTTCAATCTCGTCTAGTGACTTTAAATAACACAGTGTGTCACAACACTATCAATTTCTGACAATACAGAGGAGACTTGTTTGTCTAAATGCCAAAAGACAATGTTATAATACACCATATTATGGTGAAATTAATTCTGTTATTATATTCCTCTGTATATTAACAGCTAAATTTATTAGAATGACTGAAACACATTTTTGACACAGTAGCGTGATCTCAACGAAAAATAATTTTAGTACCAGTGTACTTGAGCAGTGTGGTGGGAGACAGCATTTAAATTCAATAGCAATCATGTAATAAATCTATTTAAAATTTCTTATGACAATTTGATTCAGTTTTGAGATTTTATAGTGTCAAAGTTAATGTCAGTTATGTAAAAAAATATAATTTATGGTTCTGATTGGATTTGGAATATATGGCAGAAATTCTTTTCTACTTAGATGTTCATACTTTGCCACTCTGGCAGCTATCTCCCAGTGTACTGCCTTGCACTCATATTTATAGAATCAATGTTTGTCCTTCTCAGGGCTTGCCATGGCGGTAACCAAGTCAATTGTTCAAACTGCATGGAAAAATCCCTCTGAACACAAAATTTAGACAGAATTAAAGTTGTCCTCTCAATGTCCATGGTGTGCATTTTTACTTTTAACCTTATCTACATTATCATACCTAAAATTACGTAGAACTGAACGAAACCAACAAGTGAATTTCGATGCGAATCAAGTAAGAGTACAACGTACTAGTGATGCAATGAGTCATAATACGGTTAGAAATAGTCCCTATCAAGTGCATACTGTTTTGCACGTTAAAGTAAAATAACAAGTTCTACATAACCAAGAACTTAAAATAATAAACAGTACCATTAGTTCTAACTTATTGTTCAACAAAAGTCTGACAAGAGAAATGTGATTCTTTGGCTGGGCACATTGATTCCATCACTATCCTGCATCTCCGCTGTTTCGGTAACAAAACTCACCGGATGGTTGAAGTCACTAATTTATGGACTAACATCATGTTTCTGGCTTTGATATTCAAAATCATGGAAGGTAAGATAATTCATTTCCTAAACTATTCATGTGAAATTCCAGTACGACACACGCATGGTCCAACATGGAAATGAAAGGACACAATAACTACTAACATGCGAACTTCTTTCCGCTTAATGTTGATGTCCCAGGGCTTGTGGCACTGTTTTTGTCTTTTAGATGAATTCCTTGACGAATTCATTAATACTCATGACAACAGTGTGACATTACGAGGACCAGAGCAAGGTTTTATACTCACATTTAGTATAAAACACATAGTACACATTTATAAGAGATCTAAACAATGGTGGGTGGGTAGCATACATTCAGGAATGGAAGAAGTCACACATGGCAGATGTTTTCAGTGACAGATAAAAATCACATGATCAAATATGCCAAAGTCTCGTAGGTCAAATATCATCTCACATCTCAACGTTTAACATCAAATAGTCTTCACACATTAATTGGACAATGTTTATGCATGCAAAACTCCATTCACAATACCATTAAGGTATTACAACATAGTGAACTGCATCATGTTTTCGGATGTTGTTTCATGTTTTTACATTATAATTATTAGCATTATTATTGGAAAAGGAATGAAGTTCTTAATAGTGCCTAGTATTTTGGTTTGTTGAGTTAGGTGTTACAATATTATTACTTGATACTGAACATAATCTATGTTGTGGTTGGGTAAGTTGCAGTGTTTAGAGACCTGGGTATCCATCTTTTTGCAGACATGCCTAAGTTGTTATTTTATTCTCAAATGAAATTCCCTACTGGTCTCAACTTTCTATTGTTTCTTACAAATGTGGCAGTTGAATAAATACACAGTGTTACTTTTGGTACAATTACCTCTTGACATGGCAGTGTATTTGAGGTTGTCAAGGAATTGTATAAATCTCTCTATTTAGTAAATACATGGAATCAGGTTTCGTTTTTTGTGTACAACGATACCCAAGGGTGATTTTTGTATATTGTACATTATTTCGAACAGTGAGTTTGGTTCATCCTATGCTGCACGTGCAAAGTGCTTTCGATAGAAAAACCGAATTTTTCCAGCGCACAGACGATGTAGGCTACACTGTCTG
>JAECUM010014731.1:0-21016 GCA_016617855.1 Megalonaias nervosa
GTTGACTAGCATAATTTTAACAAATTTTAAAGACCGTCATGCCAGGATGCTTTCTGTCAACTTTAGTTAAATTCTGTCCAGCAGCTTTTTGAGAAGTCATTTAAAGGCTTTATATTTCAGGTAACAGTGGCATACTGGATGACAGATCAGCAGCCCTGATGCTCAAATGCTCCAAGTAAAATAAAAAAATCAGAGTCTGTCAAATTTTGCACTTGGATTCCAGAGGCTACTGGAACTCAAGTCCTGGGCAACATGTTGGTTTCAGGTAGCCAAGTGAGCAACTATATGTACTTGATATTATGACTTGTTCTATGTTTGCATAAAACTGAGCAATAAAAGTAATTGACAAATTTAAGGAGAAAAATTAATAATGACTTATAACAAAGGAGAATGATGTCCCAAGTAACTGTATCATATTAAAGTATTTTCTGTGGGTAAATGAATAAACTGGGCTATCAATTTCTTCACCCTGCAGCATGCTGGGCTACAATATGATTTGGAAATGTGAAAGACCCTATAACTGCAGTGAATACTCTCATTTCAAGCAAATCTTTTTTTCCCCTAAATTCAGCAAGCTAATTGGAAAATTTATTACACTCAATAAAGCAAATTTAGTATATGCATACTGATAATTGGCAAAGACAAAAGTTTATAGTTTCAAATGTGTCTATATCTGCATACATTTATTGATGCTAAAATCATGAGATTTCAAAACTTGGTAACAGCATAAGCAAATTCAAAACAAAGCTTACCGTTGCTGTAAGAGGAATTTGGTAACTATTTCTGGACCCAGCTCGTACAGCTTCGTAGTCCAAGGGTTGGGACAAAATGATTCGGCCTAACCAGTCAGTGTTACTGCTTCTAACTCGAGTAACATTGAAAATATCACATACATTTTGCAGCTGGAAAAAAGAAAAGTCATTTAAAAATTAGAGTGATGCTTATATATGACCTCGTATTATAAATTTGATGTATTACTGTTACTGTAATACAATATTCTAAAACACCTGTGAATGTTACATGCTGATTAATAGAACATCAAAACTGACAGCAGTAAAATCCAAGATATATACAATGTAAGTAATTTTTATGCCATTGTGATATTTCATGACTCTCCCTGCAGCATTGTGCCAAAATTAATAACATTTTCTGCTGTATTTCAACAAAAGTTTAAAAAGCCTGTTTGAATAAGAAGAATGTTTTTTTTGTTTGAGGATTTGAGAATTTTGATGGTGGTTTGACTGTCACCAATATATATTTTTCCAGTTCCACTAATGTTTCATGGGTAAAATATAATTTGCAATAGCACAGTCATCATTAATGTCCTCAAATTCTCCAACACAAGACCATTATTTCATACAAATGAGTTTGGTCAATTAAAATGATGTCACTTGATTTCTGGTAAACACAACAAAATGAGTAGGATCAATTAAATAGATGTCATCAGACTTTGCTAAACACAACAAATGAATGGGTTCAATTAAACATGTGATCCAAAAACACACACAAAAAAAGAGTTGGATCAATTAAATTAGACTGTCAGACATTTTTAATGTTTTTTAACCACACATGATAGGTTGTATCACACTGAAGCAACTGAAGTAAGGCGCCCAGTCCAAGAACATGCCATGGCAGCCAACCCAGCCTGGTTTGAGCAGGATAGGATTCAAACCCACACCATTCAGGTCACAAGTTAACCACTTAGCTACTACAGCTTCCCCAATTAAATTTAAACCAAATGTGTGCAACTTATTGTTAGTCTTAATCAAGATTTTCATTAGCACAGTTGGAGATGGATTCATGACACAAAGATCCATTAAACTTAACATAACTATGGTAAGAAGCAAGTGAACATTATCATATGAAATTTCTGAATTGGGCATGGGTCTTTGGGCTGATTTTTATTCTTAAATACCATAACAATTACATTCTATCTGGTAACTTACAGTTTGAAATGCACTTTGATGCTGGTTATTCCTGATGCATATGTTTATGCATATTTAACTACTTAAGTTCTATATATAGACTTGTGTTCTCTGCCACCACGTCATTGCATTTTTATTCATATATGTTTTCAAGTTAGTTTATGAAACTTTCTATTGTTCTAGAGACGGAATATCATTTAAGTCACTAATTATATGTGAGTATAATTAAATAGTATTCTCATAAATTTACTCACATGGTTTTTCAAGTTATGGATCTTACCAATGCATTCATATATTTAATTTAACATTATTAGACTTGTTGCATGTACAAGTTTTTTTTGTATGCTGATATGTGTAAATGAGGGGAAATAGATAGCAATAAAGCACACACACACACACACACACACACACACACACACACACACACACACACACACACACACACACACACACACACACACACACACACACACACACACACACACACACGTATGTCAGTCATTCTCTCTCTTTCTCTCAGATACTTGTGCGCCTTCCCCCCATAAGTGCCATATTGAAAATATCACTTTCATAGATTCCTGTGAAACCAATATGCAAGTTTTCAGAACTTATTTATTCTTTCTATCCTGGAGATAGGTTTTAATTTTGAGCATTCAATGAAATGTTTTTTTTAGATATATTGTACAAGCATACACGCACTCCACATTGACCAATAAGGAAGCCATTATACATTAGAGTCAGATAATTGGTAAATATCAGGTAGGTAAATCATATCTTACAACTTAACAAACTCTGAAAGTTATGCTTTTCTTTTATTCTCATTTAGAAAAGGAGTTATCCACAGCAGTACTGACATGTATAAGCAAATGAGTGATGTGTGATTTGGAATTTTAACATAGCTTTAACAATTTTTCAGTCATATCACTACGATGTCTGCAGTGTGGCAGTTTATAGTGATGTCTAGCACTGGGGCATCATGCCGCAGACATGTAGCATGATGTCCCACCCAGTCACATTATCCTGACCCAAGGCCAACCTGTCCTAACACTAACCTCTTAATGCTGAGTGCCAAGCAAGGCAGCTGTTAGTACCATTTTTGTAAGTCATTGGTATGACTCGGCTGGGGATCGAACCCACAACCTCCTGAATCCAAGGTGGATGCTCTAACCACTAGGCCACCGGAGCGGTGTATAAGCAAATGAAGCGAACATATTATGCTCATTTTAGTTAACTGCAGTGCAATCAAATCAGCTTCACTAAACATCAGCAATAACATATATTTTTTTCAGGTTTTTATTAGTTCCAATCTCAGAATTTTTGGTATACAGCTACTGTACAAAAATGATAATTCTGGACACATAAATTTTTATGCAATGAAGAAATGGAAATAATAAAAATACATACAGAAAATAAAATTAATAATGTCATCTGAAATAAAAACCTGTAACATTGAGAAAGAACAACATAACCTTGTTTGTTTTGTTAAAAATAACACTCAAACACAAACAGCAAATTTTATTTCCTGATCCATTAACTTTGCATAAGCTATACCCAATCCATTACTTAATCCTGATCCATTAGAGCTGCATTTCCTCCAAACACAAGGCCCAAGTGGACTCAAGATCACTCACATGGCTGACTTTTAAACAAAAATTCTGATCCAAAGAGCCTGTAAATTTGGTCCTCATTAATTGTGTTTTTCATTGTTTGTCTGCTTTTTCCTTTTACATACACAGTTAACTGCACTGCAAGCAATCACATAACGATCCTTCTAAATTTCTATTCCAACCTCCTACACCTCCCAAACAGTGACCCAGGGGGCATAATGTAAATATATCATATGATACATCTTCAGGCTATGACAGCATACACAAAGCTTGGTCAGAAAATATTTGAAAATATCATTACAAATGAAATCTTGTACATTTGACATTTGACCACCTTCCAGGGAACCTAGGCACGGAAACCAAGGATGGACACCTCTCTTGCAGATGGTTACCCTAAGAATAACACAACTAAAAACTTCTGTGAATTTGCATCCAGTAGATAAGGATATATGGTAATGGAACAGACAATATGACAATGTGCCCCTGGTAAGGCAAGGGAATAATGATAGCCATGGTCTGTACAGTTTCTTAGTGCCATGCATTGTAATCCACCTCCATTTTTCAGTAGGTTTGGCCTTTACCAGCAACCACTTAGCTCAACAATAACCAGTAGTTGATATTGTTCTTATCTTGAAACTCTATATTTCCAGCCTGTGGTAAACTAGACTTGTTTGTAAAACATGAATACACGATTACAGACACCAAAAAGTTGAAGAAATTTTTATAAAAAGATTTTAAGTAGTTCAAAAGTTACTTTAATGGCATTAAAATTTAATCAGGTTATTTACATATGGATATAAACATGGCTACTAAATTTCAAGTCCCAAAATGTTCAAAATGTGTAAATCATTAAAATATGTTTTATCATTGTAGACGTGTTACAAGGAAAACTGTCAGGCAATTAGATGCATAATATGACTGTACATACTCCACTGAAAGGCTGATATAATTACACTAAACATTTTATGCTGCTCCACGAGAACCACATTCAAGTTTTTTCACCAAAAATAAAAAAAAAACATATAAACTTTCACACACACACACAACCACCACACAAAAAAAGATGCCAAAACCAGTTTATGCAGTGTCCAAATACTTTACCTGCTGCTGGCACATGTAACAAGAAACAAAGTGTAATTTCCAAATATCAAAATATCAATGTTTAACATGAAAATCTATAAAGATGTACAAAAATGACATCAAAAATAGATTGTGGTAGTTACTTGGTTTTGCTTCCTAAGAGGTCTGGTTTTTACTCAAACTTTTTAAGAACATGCAGTTTCCTGGTTCCTCTTTACATATCTTTATCTATTCAAAAAAGGTTAACATTTTTTGTAAAAATGGAAAAATATTTTTATACAGATAGAGATATATTGGGAATTCATGCAATTTTATAGCTATACATTTTAATGGCTCTGCAAAAGATCATGTTTTAGTTGGTTCTTAAAATTCAATTGGGGAACATTTCTTATTTTTTCACTGGAGGATAACTGTTCATTCACTATTCAAAGGTGGTGTGTAACCACTGCAAAATCTGTTAAACATTCACAAATTTATAGTGAGCTTTCTCTTAAAAAAACATTAATGTAGTGCTTTGTATAAAAAAAGGTCTGAATAAATGCACTTTCATAATGAATACGATATTGTACTTGCCAAGATTTATTAAGTTTCCACAGTACACAATGCTGTGTGTGCAAAATGCAATCGTATGCATACATGTCACTATCAGTCTTTGACAGAAAACCATGATACAAACTGGCTTCTCACACAGGTGAAACAATAAACATCCAAGGTTGAGAATGTCATTAACAAGCTGTTGTTTTTGTGGGTTTAACACTATTTTCAGCACATTATAGTCTGTACATGACTCCCAGTATAGCTGGTGAAGGAAGAACCCGGGAAAACTCATGAAATAGTAAAATGCCAACATCTGTTTTGATATTTTTTTATATTTGCTTCAAAAGAAAACACACTACTTGCACTTACTGACAGAAAATATATCATTGTGACCTGTTTTTCACTGAGGTCATTCAGTTAAATTAAATGATTATTTTTATATAATTCCACAATGAATTTTTACCAGGAACTGCGCTACTGACTATGCTTGGCTACTTGTTAGAAGATTGTTTCCTTTTATTTCAAACTGCTTTTGGTTTCCTGCTTAGACTTGTACATACAATTTAACAACACCATTAAACTGCCCAGAAAATTTCATGAAAACTAAACCAAGAAATTGATACCCCTCCCCCAATTATAAATATCCCCCTCATCCAATCCTTACAAGGCAACACACACTTGTAAATGTCATAGTCTTCTACTGACAGAAAGAGGGCAGTTATAACTGCTTTGCCATCTGGAGATGAAAACCAAGGCAATGAGATCTTCATTAACTTTAGTACCTAATAAAACTTTCAACAAAAGTTTTATTCAACTAACTTACAAGTTTCTGTGCAGCTATGGTCTTATTACAGGTGATTTCAATTTGGTTGGATGGGTTGTTGATAGTAACATCTAAATCACTAACAGACATACTGGAAATTACAGTTGTGCCAACCGGAACATTCTGAAAATAAAACATCAATCACATACATTTATTATCAAACTGAAAATGTGCAACAAAAGCAGCTTCCTCCTGACATATTTAATGACTTCAGCATATAATTTACTGGGACCAACCACAAGACCATGATGGCAAAGGGAAGTGCCTTGCAACTGTACTAGCAAGGTTCCAACAGTTCAGTACTTTGATCTTCATCCATATTTTGCAAGCTAAAATTAAACAGGATAACAGTGACTTGTTTTCCAGCATACCATAGGCCTTAGGTACATAATAGCCATCAATATTCTTAAAATATCTTTTCTCTGAATAAAAAGTGCACACAATTTGTGAAACCAGATCAGAAAAAACCATTATATTATTATATTAATGATGTATCTAATAATTCTAACTCTCGTTAAATTTTTCTGTTTCTCTTTGCACCATTAAGCTTATTAACTTTGTGAAGGTAGTTTACTTTTGTAAAATTAAAGCTTACTGCACAGCTAACAATAACATGGTCATTACAATATGATGTCACCATATACCAAGGTTTATTGTGATGCTCTGTGGTTCCTTCATCATAAAACCTGACTCCAAATCCTACCTGAGTAACTTTTATCAAAATGTTAAGTTTTATGATGGAGGGACCTGCAGTTTGAGCAAACAAGGTTTATAATATTAATTATAACAACCTGGTTGGTCTTAAAAATCAGCTTAAGTGATTCTGAGTGTTCAAGTCAACCATCTTAAACTTTTGCATTTCTACCTTTATGAGACGAAAAATGTATAATGCAAACATGTGTCAGACTTTCTGCTATGTATGACTGTTTTTCATGAAAAAGTCATGAAAAATGATAGTTTATTGTCGTTTTCTTATATAACCATGAACAGCACACTCCCATGGCATTGCACAAGATAAATTGGCAAAAAGCATTCTTCACACATTCAGAATTATCATATTTAGTTCCAAATACTTGCCTCATCCAAAGTAGTGCTGTAGGTTGTTTGTTGAAACTGTGGAGGATTATCGTTGACATCTCTGATCACAACTGTTGCTGTGATTTCACTTTCCTATTTAATAAAACAGTGTGGATGTTATCAGGATGATTTATTTCAAATTAGTCAGTTCAATCCCCACTTAAATGATTCATGTTAAAATAGTCTAATCCCAATTTAAAAATGAAAATTAGAAAAGAAAAAAAATCTCTAATTTGCTTTGCTATCAAAAGATGCAAGTAAAAAACATTAAGATTTCCAGCAAACCTTGACTAAAATTGGTCATCTGTTGTTAAACACCAGCTAACAAGATAACTCTCGTAAGTGTCAATTGTTGTTATTACATCAAAATAACTTCCCTGGTATCTCCATGGTTTTATGGTGTGTCACTACTAATATCAACATAGGCTTAAAATCATAATGGAAAAATTAGCCAGGTGAAAGTCACACTGGTGGATTGATCCGAGTATGATGAATATAAGCAAGATAAGAAATACTTAACACATTTGTTCATATGACATCTCTTGACCAAAGACAATTCCTCTACTGCGAAAGCAAATGCTTCATTTCCATGCAAAGAGCAGTCATGATTTATATGAGACTACTTAAAGAAGTATGAAACCATTAAGTTTGGAAGCACCTGTCTATTGACCAGAAGACCACTAAATACCTTCTCCCTCAATAACTTGTGCACAACAGGATCCAAAAAGACAGACTGCAGTAAAAGCATGGACAAAATTAAGATGGGGACACCATCCTGGATGGACACTGATCATGAGAAGACCAGCGTGGGGGTAGGGGGTGGGATGGGGAGTACTGTTTAATGGTTTAATATTCATTTTATACTTGCATTAGGAATAATTGTCAACAAAATGACTTTTCAAATGCAATTGTTTGTTTTTCTTAATAAATTACCTTTATTCTCAAGATAACCTTTGAATGATCAATAAAAACATGATTCCAAGAGGATTCAACACAATAATAATATTTATAGTTGTTTACAAGTTGTCAAGTGAAATGAGTTCATCTGACACACTAATGTGACTGCTAGCTCTTACGTGGATAGGATTTGCATGCCTTTACACATTTTTTAAAATTCCATCCCCTTGATTTGATTTGATACAAAAGACATAGTTGACCTGATAATACAAAGAAGGTTTATTTTTAAATGATTTCAACAATACAGCAAATGCTTCCACAAATCAGATATCAAAACACAGTTGGCACTTAATCAGGTTTTCAAAAACATTTGTAGACATAGCTGTGACAGTAGACTGACACTTCTTGTATTTGAATACAAGAGGACATATTGCATTTGTGGTGACTACACTGAAATGGAATTAAAATATGGAACTACAACATCAAAGAATTAATCTTTTTACTGAGCTAAATATCATAGAACATTGTTATTTACAGTGTACTGAGAATTTTTGGCAAAGATAATTTAACCAAATATATGACTTCTGATTAAAAGTTGCAGATTTCAAATTTGTTGGCAGTAACTGCCATTTTCAATGATAAAACAAGCAATATATCAAAGGTTAATTTGCCATTTTTTAAATAATTTTCTTCACATTCAACAAATATGGACCAATTCTTCTTCAATTTTCTAGAAAAAAATTAGATCCATGCCCAACTTCATATCAGGTAATTGCAAAATAACTGGGTATGAGTTATCAAGGCAGAGGTGTACAAAGCATTTATACAGGAATTTCAAGTTTCCAAGAAAAATAATTCATTGTAAAACCTTAATGAAACCAGTGAAATAAGACAGGTCAATGTGACCTACTTTTGCACTCGAGTTCTTTTTAAGTAAATGCATAAATAAAATTTCACAACATTACAAGCAGTGGTGTCAAAGAAATGAATTAAAAAGCAAACCCCACCATAAATAAAGTCACAAGCTATATCAATGTCTTAACTAAGCCTTGTAGGTGAGATAAAAATCACTTCGTACAATGGATATACTAGGTTGCAGGTACAAAGACACAAGCATTGTACAGTAGTGAACCAACAGTTATCATATATCAAGGGATTAAGCAAACAAAACAAAATTATACTTACTTCATTTGCTGTACCTGCGATATAAGCAAAAAATGTAACAGTGACCTCCTTGTTCTGAAAGAGTGAAACAAAATTTTTTTTAACAAAATTGACTGGAAAAATACAACTGATGATGAAGTCATGATCCTAAATTATAAAACACAGTAATAAATAAAGTAGTATTATTTACTGTTTCACAATTCTATAAGCTACTATAAACATACATACTATACAAGAACATATTGCAAGAAATAAACGTTTAAAAAATATATGTCAGGATGGAGGTCCATTTAGAATGAGCATCCCTTCAAGAGGAATTGCAATAATGTGTATGTGCAGTTTAATGGCAATGCTCCCAGTTGTTTTAAAGCAATAACAATAAGAAACTTGTGCTAATGCATCAATGCTTGGATGACAGGCCACCATATAAGCTCTTCTGGTCTTCATTCAGTGGAGTTAACAAGAGACCTCCCCCTTCTTGTTGAGAATACATTTTGTTTTTAGCCGATTATAAAAATTTAACAGTCAGGTTAACCTAAGGTGTGGATGAACATATGGAATTACAAGCACAGGTGGCTCATTTAAAATGCATCTGATCAAAATGATAAAATAAATAAGTCACAGCCCAAGCTCAAAGATTTGTTGCAAACTTGGTAATCTTCACTTCATGGTCAGCAGGTTGAGCAAGTGTATTGCAGAAATTCTCAGTATTGACTGAATCCATGACAGAACTGAGAAAATATAAGCAAATGAATAAGTTTAACTTGGATGCAAATATTCCAGGATTCTGACCTTCAAAAGAAGGTCAACAGGATGAGGCAGTGTGCTGAACAATGATTTGTTTTTGTATCAGAATGATTTATTCCAAGCATAAACATCGTCAATGGTTTATGAAATAAGAACATTAAAAAAACTAACCAAAACCCAAGTGTACATCTTCCATGAATGTCACCTCAACATTAATGTTAATGGGTGAAGACAGTGCATTGCACAATTAATTGTCTAAGCTTCCCAATTATTAAATGAATCTAGTGAAGGGTTTTGGAAATATAAGTAAACAAAAACCTTAATAAATTTTCTATGACCCTGAACTTGACCCTAAAATCAATCGGGTGAGTATGTATGTCGCAGAATGAACTGTTAGTACTTCACAAGAATTCATCCACAGTTTGAACAGAATCTATCAAGGTGCTTTAGTCAATATTAAGCAGATGCAAAAAAATTTGACAAAATCCTTCAAAAAACTGGTGATGCTGTTGGTTGCAGAAAAGTAGTGCTATCTCTCACTTTTTCACTAACATGGATGCTACATAAATCACTAAGATTTAATTAAAGATAAAAAAACCAATGCAAAGATCTGATTTTTTTTAAATTTAAATTTTTGATCCTGCTCAACTACCCTGCAGCAACAAACCTTGTTGTCTGCGTATCCGTTCCAAACATTATTTCTGATATGCTTCTTAATATAAAACAATTAAATTTAAAAATAAATGGTCCAACTACATGTTAAATAAGTTATAAGTATTCTTTTTCAACTTGTGTTAAATATATCACAAATTATTAAATAAAACAGACTTTAAAGAAAGGTTAAAGGGAAAATGGTTTTGAACTTCAATAAATAAAGCATTATTATTATTATTATTCTCTCTGTCTCTATCTGTCCCTGTCTCTTTCTCTCTCAATGAGGACAGAGTTCAAGTTAGTAACCTAGATGCATATAAGATATGACATCTTCCTTCATGAAACATTCTGTGAAATATGATGACCCTTCACAAGTGGTGCAAGCAAGGTATAATGTATTGACCAATAAAAGCATAAATGGATGGACATAATCAGATACAACCAGAATGCAATTCATGACTGCATAGCCACTACTGTGAACTTCCTTAGTAGTTTCCAGTCGCCATTGTAAACAATATTTATTATGTGAGAAAATAAAATCTGTCTAAATTGACATTAATTTTTGACATCCTAATCCCCGTGAAGGGCATAAAAGTCATGAAACAAGAAAACAGAATTTCAGAGAGGAACTGTAATATGTTAATGCAAATCATAGAGTTTGTTTTTTAATTTTAAAAATCATAGGTCATAAAATTTGCATTAGATGATATGATCATTCTTCACCTCTTGAACCCAGTTCTACCTTGTGGGGAAAAATATACTCTGAATAACGTTGGACTAATAGCCACTTTCACAAGCAACATTCATGCATGATCACCTTGATGAATACACCTGAGGCCTTAAAAGAACACATGCACTTCACTGTTCAAATGTGCATACAGACAAACCTGTTCCAATGGTCACCTTTATACAGATCACCTGGTCACAACTGCCATTGTACTCACCCACCCCAAATAAAGTTCCTGTATACATATTATGTACATAACAATTACCTACTTTCTGTGCTCAGCAGTTTGGTGATTCCTATCCAAAATAATGTTTTCTATCTGCTTTAAATTTTTGTCTGAACAGTATTGTGTGTGTGTGTGTGTGTGATTTGGATTTTTAACGTAGCTTTAACAATTTTTCAGTCATATCGCTACGATGTCTGCAGTGTGGCAGTTTATAGTGATTTCTAGCGCTGAGGTATCATGCCGCAGACATGTAACATGATGTCCCACCCAGTCACATTATCCTGACACCAGGCTGACCAGTCCTAACACTAACCTCTTAATGCTGAGCGCCAAGCGAGGCAGCTGCTAGTACCATTTTTGTAAGTCTTTGGTATGACTCGGCCGGGGATCGAACCCACGACCTCCCGCATCTGAGGACACTCTAACCACTAGGCCACCGGAGCGGTCTGAACAGTATTTATTCAAGAGAACATATACACATCTGATTTATGACCATACAAGATCTGGAGATTCAGTAGAAAGCTGGAAGCTGGTTGAAAACTCTGCCATATTACAGACAAATTTTAACAATTTTAAAAACTGTTTACTGACAAAAAGTAGATGGGTCATATATAAATATATACATTATCCATTCTAGGATATGTAATTATTTCAGAGATCATGTAATAGTAACAAAAGACAGATCATATACATGTGGATGTGACCTGGTTATTAATTTTATGATAGTTATATAAAGGTTTACACTGCCATAAATATCTGCATCTTGATTTTATCAGAGCAAATAGGACTGCCAGATAATGATGTCTCAATTGTAAGTCAATAAGGTAATGTGAAAAGAACATAATGTCTTACAGATGTTTACTTTTGATGGTAAAAGACAGAGTGTACAGTTATTTCTACTGTCAATTTTTGTTGATCGGGGCCCCGAGTGGCCGAGTGGTCTAAAGCGCTGATCGTTACGGATCACTGCCATCTCACCTCTGTCTGCGTGAGTTCGAGTCCAGGCTCGGCTAACGTGGGTACGTGAGAAAGCCTGCCAGTAGCTTCTCGTGGGTCGGTGGTTCTTCCCGGGGTTTTCCAGGGTTCTTCCTCCACCATTAATACTGGCCGCCATGTATAGCCTATCTTGTGCTGAAAAATGGCGTTAAACCCTATAACAACAACAACAACAACAACAATTTTTGTTGTACATGTACCTATTGCCAGAAATATGATTTAGAAATAGGCTACTGTATTGGTTCTCAATTATGTATGCTGAACTTGACATACATAATCACCAATACAATAATACAAAGAAATCTTATGTTTATCCTGATTCAAATAAGTTTAAAAAATTTTAATGAATGGATTACTTATTTCAATTAGCAAATAGTTCTACAGTTGAACTGTGGGAGGCAGAAATGATTTTTGATACTATGTACAATAGTGAACCTTCATGCAGAGGTCACCTGTGTACAAAGACCTGTCTGACTTTTTCCCATGGGTGGCTGCCATTGACAGGTTTGACTTCATAATGATTACTCTTACACACAACCATCAGTACACCTGTTGAGAACAACCTATAAAAATGTACAATGTACAGACATAAACAATTTATCACAGAAAAGATGTTTATTTTAATTTCAAACTGCTCGAGTAAGACTGCGCCTTCTACCTAGATAAAGAATCTACCATTGGCCTCTTTGTTAAGTGATTCTGAGATTCATTCAATCAAGTTTCATAATCCTAACATGAAAGAAGCCTGACTAGTGAGAAATGAACTTGAAACACAGCATTTAACCAAAATTAGTAACCTATGAAATACCTGTGATATTGGTGTAGTATTCACCAAACTGCATTCTTTCATAAAGTTTCACAATTCTAATGCATTTACAGTGTGCAAACTACAAAAACATAATTAAGGATAATCTTATATTTACAAAGTTAGCTCCCTGACCCCTTCCCAAGACAATGTTTGTCATATCTATGAATATGCTTTTACACATGAAGACACCAGAGACGGTCATAGTACATTTCTTCCCAACTTCACTGAGGTAAGTTAATGGAAAAATGTATATAAAAAACTGGAAAATAACACTGAAAAAACAGAGTTATGTTGTACATTTACCAGCCTTTAAGTTTGCTTTTTTTGCTGGCACAAAGACTTAAATATTTAACTAGATATGGTGTCATTCCTGCTCTAATTACCAATTCTCGATCCAGCAATCTTGGTAGATAGACAATCACATCTCCTGAAGTCATATTCACAAGGAAAGGAGTGCTGCCCACTCCTTTGACACCATATAAAATTATAGACTGAGTATTGACCACACCATTCACTATATCATCTGCTTTCAGGGTGTATACTATATCATCTGAAATGAGGCAGAAAAAAAATATATGATGCTGGCTAACAGTAGGGTGTCATTCAAGTTCTATTTTAGGAATTGAACAAAAAATCTGAAAATTTCTTGCTTGTTCAAATGAAGATGATCCTAAATATACAGCAACATTTAAATTCATTTTTTTTAAATTGCATATTTTGTACAGTTTTGAGCAAGGAACATTACCAAACAAATTTTCAACCTGTCATTGGCTTTCAGGCAAGTCCTCTTTGCAGGTCCTTAATGCTGTACATTCTTTACTGCTAAAACAACTATCCGCATGGTAACATTTATACAGAAGTTTATATATGAAGCACTCACTCATTATAAAACTACCCATGGAAGTCAAAGAGTATATTTCTTTATAGTAAAATGGCCTTATATTTAAGTACAAAATGCACCTAATTTTACTACTACATAATAAAATGGCTTCCATTACCATACCTTATAAAAGTTACAGTCTCTGATATTCCACAAGTTGTAAAAATTTTTCATTAAAAGGAAATAAGGCTTGCTAAGTTTCCATTTCATGAAAACTTTATACAAATATCAGGAATCCATCCACATATCATTGGGAATTCTGCACTTGAAACCAAAGTTAAGTACTAATTTCAAATCCAATTTTGAAAATTACAGGTGGTATGTTTGTATATATGTATGTATGTATGTATGTATGTATGTATGTATGCATGGAGGCGGGGCCCCAAGTGGCCGAGTGGTCTAAAGCATTCTCCATTACGGATCACTGCCATCTCACCTCTGTCTGCGTGGGTTTGAGTCTAAGATTCGGCAAATGTGGATATGTGAGAAAGCTTGCCAGTAGCTTCTCGTGGGTTGGTGGTTCTTTCCGGGGATTTCCCAGTTTCTTCCTCCACCATTAATACTGGCCGCCATGTATAGCCTATCATGTGCTGAAAAATGGCGTTAAGCCCCACAACAACAACAAAGTATGTATGGAGGCATGCATGTATGTATGTATATATGCTACATGCATACAGACCTAATCAGTTGATAAGATCCTCAGTTCAAATCAATGAGGTGTAATATGTTGATGAATATTCTGTTGGGTCTTAATACAAGGCATCTGAGCCATCTATCTGACATAGTTGTTGTTGCTGTTGTTGTAGGGTTTAATGCCATTTTTCAGCACAAGATAGGCTATACATGGTGGCCAGTATAAATGGTGGAGGAAGAACCCGGGAAAACCCCGGAAAGAACCACCAACCCAAGAGAAGCTACTGGCAAGCTTTCTCACGTACCCACATTAGCCGAATCCGAGACTCGAACCCACGCAGACAGAGGTGAGATGGCAGTGATCCATAACGGTGAGTGCTTTAGACCACTCGGCCACTCGGGCCTCTACACAGTGAGATTGTACTGTATACACTGAAACATTCATCTTCAGGATATTGGGACAAAATACAAACTCACTACTTTTCTTCCGATACAACTACATGCTATAGGGGTCGTCCACATATGACATCATACAATTTTTGCCATTTTTTTGACACCCCCCCAATCTCACTTCGTCACAAAAACCCAGACCCCCTCTGTGACATCACAAATCTCTTAACCCCTCTTTCCCACAAGTTTTTGCAATACTGAAAGGTAAATGTAATGTAAATCAGTTAACTATACAGACAAAACAACAAT
Source organism: Megalonaias nervosa (assembly GCA_016617855.1). Taxonomy (NCBI): domain Eukaryota; kingdom Metazoa; phylum Mollusca; class Bivalvia; order Unionida; family Unionidae; genus Megalonaias; species Megalonaias nervosa. Next base: position 15,481 of record JAECUM010014731.1, read on the forward strand.
CTTTTATGTAAGATAGTGTTTAATTAATCAAGCTTTTACAAGGATTGCTTGGCTAGTTATAAATTTATAAAATTATTTTTAAAAAATTCAATTAATTTTAAACAAACAACAAAATGAAATGTAAATTAAACACATCAATCACTTCAATTCTTACTAACATCAAAGTTTTAACAAATCCACAAAAATTCTAAGGGTTTAAAATCTGAAGTATTTGTAAATCAATTACAGTCCTACCCACTTATATCGACATCACTTATGTCGACAAGCCGCCTATTTCGACAAAAAAGCAAAGTCCTGGTCCCTTGGTCTACTATTACTACCAAAATTGTCATGCTTATGTCGACGACAAGATAAAAAAATAAACGTACATGTCGACAGAAGCCCTTGGTCCCAGCTTGAACAAATCCTTTGTTTTCTAATCATTTATGTCGACAAGCTGCCAGTTCCGACCCATACTTTGTCCAACAATTAGTTGATCTTTCTGCCAGGCTTTAATTTTACCGCCTTATCATTTATGTCGACCAGCTGCCAGTTCCGACCCAAACTTTGTTCAACAATTAGTTGATCTTGCCGCCAGGCTTTAATTTTCTCACCTAATCATTTATGTCGGCAAGCGGCCAGTTCCAACCTGTACTTTATTCAACAATTAGTTGATCTTGCCGCCAGGCTTTAATGTCGCGGTCGGATAAAAAAAACCAGGCTTTTGTTTGGTCCTATAAAGTTGGCCTATCGCCACGACTTAAATAAAAGCAATGAAATCTGATCTGATTCTTGCATTTTCCAAAGTGATCGGTGATTAAAACAAGTTTATTGTGCTGTGAAAGTTTCCTTTTTAACTTTATTTATATTTACGATGGCTACCAACGGCAGTGTAAACGCAGATTAAATTAAATTCTGGAAACTAAATATCTGGCTGTTAAGGAAGTTGAGGATGGGGCATCTCGCAAAGATGTCTGTGAAAAATTTTAAATGTATTGAGCTGACATTGTTACAATATTGTATTGTAAGAATCATTTTCTTTTAATACCTGATTAGCATGTGTCAATGTATACAATATTATGCCTTCATTAATCATATCAGCCGCATACCTCTTGTTTGCTTTCATGTACTTTTCACGATGACTTCTGTAACTAAATACAAGTACTGTTTAAAGCAACTTGTTGACAGGTTTTCATTTCCCTGTGAATAGCCCCATCCCCTTGATATCCTCAGTAAGATGGGAATTGACTGACCAAAATCTAGGCCAATTTAAGTACATGTACTCCAAGCGTGTAAATAACAACTATGCAACCATGTGCTAATGCCGACATTGAATAATCGTAGTAAATGTTTTTCATATCAGGATGTGACCGATGCAATATTTTATTGTGGATTTTATTACACAAAGGTAACCAAAATGTAATTTGTCAATATACAAGTGTATTTGACACTGGTTTTGTCTTCATGTAATCAAAATTTGCATTGTTTGTTTTTCTCAAATGCTACTCACTGACGACAGGTCACCTCATACTGACGAATATAGTAACTTGTATCTTTTTTCAGCCCCCCCCTCCCCAAACACTTATCTCGACATCCGCCTATGTCGACAATATATCCTCGGGCCCGAGGATGTCGACATAAATGGGTAGGATTGTACTTCTCTTCATAGTCATCATTATCCCAAGGCAAAGTAAGATGCTCCTCCACTGAACAAACCAGAAATCCATTTGTTTCTAGATTAACATCATTTATTGGAAGGGAAATTTCCTCCCAATCAAGCTTCTCATCAATCCAATCCACACTTTCTCCATTCTCTGCATTTGCTGGTATGACCATCATTTCGTTTTGCCTTCTAGCAGCAACTCTCATTGGTCTAATGCGCTTTAATGGAACTGCTATTTGTTTGTGAAGGACTGAGTGACTGCACAGCATGACCAGAAAGCTGAAGCACACATGGCATATCTTCCAAATTCTCTCATTCAGCGCAGATTGAAGTGAAGGGCAATAAAGATCATAGGGAATTGTCCGAAATGTGTTTGCTGACCAACTTCGAGTTGCAAGTAAGGATGGAAATTTGTGCAAGGCTCCATCTGTTGCTTGTTCTGAAACTTTAAGCCCGTCACATGTTTGAACAAGGGGTAAAGGAGCAGGAAAAAATCTGTCTTTTATCATGCTGAAGTATGAGCTTCATGCTTTTGATCAGTACATGCTGTCATCACACTTCACAATCTGAAGCAAGTATTGGCTTGAGTGGACATGGGTGTCACACCAGTTTTGATCTCTACACAATATATCCTGTTCCATGAGCTCTGAATTTAATGGATCCATATACTCAGCAATGGTTGGATAATTGTCTACAGTCAACTTTGACCATATTTCAGCCAACATAAATTTTTCCAGCAAATTCAAAGGTTTTCTTCCCTAGCTCAATGTCAATTGTCTTAGTTGTCATGAGGTAATAATATCATAAGATAATATCGTCATGAGGCTGAATATTAATCCCTGCTCAGTGGCGCCATCTTTCTCTCTACTCTGTTAAAAGCACTTCGTCCCAGAGCATTTGTTACAGTGAAGACAGTCAAGCTCATGTTTCATGAAATGGTGGATGGCAACCTTAATGACTTTTTGATACCGTGGTTTTTCATCCGGCCCACCATCAACAGTAAACACAAGAATCAATACCAGTCCTGGTTATGGTATTGAACTCTGTCAGACACAGCAACTTTTCAAAGTCAAATCCATGGCTGAGTGCTGTTGATGCGGAGTGTTTTCCAGATCAGATGGCTATAACCGATGGGCCAGAAAAGCCAAGAGCATCTCTGTTTCCAAGACCGTTGTGATGGATCTCAATGCATGCATTCACAGAGGGTATATGCTTGTACTGGGCAGCAACTACCCAGTCATGGTCGGGAAGGCTTACTTTATACTCAACGTGCGTTAGCAGTGGACTCTGCTTACTGGCAATGACCAGACCAATTCAGACACAACATTTATCATCCTGGCTGATAAAACAAACATCATCTGGTCCAAGACAGTTCTTCCAAATGTCTTATTGTGGCTGCGCAAAACTGGCCATCAATATGTTTAGTGTAATAATCATTTTGAGCTCAAATTAAATTTACTGGGACCGTGGTTACATGACGCTTACCTTCTGACAACGAACTACACTTTGGAAGTAGATGAACGTATAGTCAACTTTGACTTATATTGAAGCCACCTTTTTTTAAATGCTCTGTTAATTGATCTAAGGTTTTCATACTTCTGTAGACTTCGAACTGTCTTTTTTCATGAGAAGCTGAACCATGCACTGCGATATCCAGTATAGTTTGCAAAAGCAATGGTTGTTCCTCTTCGATTTTTGGTTGACCACATCTGGCCCTGATATTCAGTTCTGTGTGCAGTTCAGGATTATCTTCCAATCAAGTATTCAGTTTTTCTTTTTTCAAATTCCTTGCCTTCTGGGATTTTCTTTGATCATCAATCTTCCTCTTTAGTTTCTTTTCCAACTCAATTTTTATTTTTTGTTTATCTTTTAACTCTAAGTTCTGCTCATTTGAAAGTAGTCCTTGTTTCTGCTGATTAAACAAACCGAGTTCAGAATTTATGATGTCAATTTGGGACATCAAATGTAATTAAAGAGTAGCATTTCTTGGAGCAGCCAAATGGCTTGTAGAAGGCAATATTTCTGAAGTAATGGTATTTAAGACATCAGTTGGTTGTCCATTAGACTATAAATGTTACTACTGCTGCATGCAGGCTCAGTCCTCAAAGTTCTTCTCTCCCCATATCCTGTCTTTTTTAGACTGCTTTTTTTAATGTCATCAAGCTTCAAAGACTCTTTGTACTAGTAGGACCGTTTATAATCTTGCAGTTCAGTGGTGTCAACAAAATGTTTTCAATAAAAAGAAAGAAAAAAAAGCTAGCATTTGATATATTTATTCCCTTTAATGCGCAGTGTCCCAGCGTGACACAGGGCCCAACCTTGGCGCTACTCAACTAATTACATCTGTTGTTTATTCACATAAAAAATATTAAAAGATTAAACGTTTACTGCAGACCGAATACCATCTTTCAACTTGCTGAACTAGAGTGTCTTTGATCTCGTCAGACTGTTGTCAGGATGGTGATAACTTGTTAGCCTATTGTTTTACTTTTCTAAAATCTAAGTTTAATCACCAGTAGGCCTGCAGTTTATTTAGTCTACATTTTGTTTTTAAAGTGTGCATTACATTATATTAAATAAAGAATTACATAATTAAAAAAGCAACAGTTTAAACCAGTTAAAGGTTATAACAATTACCCAATATTTCATCTGAGATAACAATATTAATATAAGTTGTGCACAAGAGAGTTGTTATCTATTGTGGATAAAAATGGTCTGAGGATGCAGGTCACACAATCTTTTTTGTTCCGACATTATTATTGAAAGAAGCATTCCTCAGTCGTATTTATTGTGACGTCACATTTCTTCAATCCTTCCCCCCCTCGTCAACTTCATCACAAAATTTTGACCCCCTCCTCACTGCATGACGGCATATGTGAACGACCCCATAAACAAAATGTACCCAAGCCCAATATTCTTCCCAATCTATCCTCATATTGGGAAAAATGTCCAATTCATATTTTCCCCAAAGTTTAATCTCCCTGGCATGGTCTCCAGCATGGTAACAATCAAAGGTGGATGGACAGCTGACAGGCAGATAATGAATTTTGGGCCATACCATAAACACACTTGACCTCATGTAAGGTAAGCAAACAAGTGCTGTATTGGCTTGAAAGAATTTCCTGGAATCCAAGACAAGACACAATTTATCTTTATAAATACAGAGTGCTGAAGTCATCTATGATATCCTTGAACAACAACAAGAATTTCAAACAGGCCTAGAAGGCCTCGTGGAAGATTGGTCAGTTGACCAAATGAGCTTCTTCTTTAAGTAAAGTCATCAACATCATTATTATTATTGTTCATCAACATCATTATTATTATTGTTACTATTACTATTATGCACCACTCCTCAAGTTTCATGAGATTCTCGGCAGGACAGTATGCATACAACATGCCAAAAACTCATGCTGACATGTTCTGAGCCTAAAACCTTAACCGAAGCCAGTAGAGTATGTCCGTGCATGTGTGTGTGTGTGTGTGTGTGTGTATGTGTGTATGTGTGTGTTCTCAGAGCAAGAGACATGATAATCCCTTGATTTTTGTTACACAACTCTGTTGGGCTTGCAGCAGCACAAAATAGACATACAGTTCACTTCTTTTAAGACCATATTGTAATCATTTATTCTTTATTTCATCAGTTTTCATCTCATGTTTGTATACTTCCCCCCCGTCATTCAAAAATGAAGGAATAAAGAATAACTCCGGAATATTGTGTTTAGTGTTTGTTTTGAGCATATAAGTCATCTGTTATCCTGACAAAGAGTTTGTTTAGTGTGCCAAATGTTGCAAAACTGCTTGGTATTTGCACCATTGTACCATTATATATATATATATATATATATATATATATATATATATATATATATATATATATATATATATCTTTCTTCA
>JAECUM010014732.1:0-36052 GCA_016617855.1 Megalonaias nervosa
GACCTGTATTTCCATATTTTTAGGCCCATTTTCTCTCTCTCTCTCTCTCTCTCTCTCTCTCTCTCTCTCTCTCTCTCTCTCTCTCTCACACACACACATACACACACACTTCAGATTAATAGATTTTAAAATGTTGCAAGACTTGGTCCTCTATTATGCATTTATGTAATCAATGAAATGGCGCTGTCAATAATGCCTAAAAACGAACCATAAACAACGAAATATCAGCATCAAGTATTAAAATTTTATAACTAGCTTTCAACATAAATCATGCAAATTGTCTCTGAACTTACATATTCTGTTCGATATTCCGTGTCAATCATACAATATCTATCGTATACCTGTTTTACTCGGCGACAAATGGTACACATTTTTTAAAGAAAAAGCTCTTGATTACATGTATAGTAATAAAATTGCTTAAGAAGCAATTATAACTGTCATAACAATGATAATCATGTCTGAAAACGATGGAACAACAAATTTGGGCATTGATTAGTGACGATTCTAAATCGACATTAAGTGTCAAACCAAACTAGGTGTTGTATTTATTGTCGAAATAGACTTTAACCCAGCCAACATAAAAATCACATCTGAATGGAAAACTAAATAAAATAGCAGTCAAGGTTCTTATAATTAATCTTACAATGATTAACATTTGTCACGTTACTAGAGTACCCCAACCTAAATAATGTTCATTGCATCAATCCGCGCTAGAAAAGTGCTTCGAAGAATTTGGACTTTTGTGCATTTTTCAAGTCTGGAGTCAGAGTTCTGGAGAAACAAAATATTTGGTGACAGACGCTATCATACCGTGAGGAAAACACTACAAACTACAGATTATAAAGTCAGATAAGATCTTTATTTATGAAAGATGGTAGGATGGAAATGAAACGAATACATAGTTCAACCTCATATAAGAAACGTTATAACGTTTAAAGAATTTGCAGCTCTTATTATAAAAATATCATAAAACGTGTGAAAATACGATGCAAAAAAAATACTTAGAGAAAAGATTAAACGTTTTTTATTGTGATATGAAAACAATGATTAAATTTTATAATGAGGCGCACCGAGTGAAATTAAAAGACTGATGGATCTATCACCATGGAAGAGCTATGCTGAGAACTTCAACATGAAGAAATTTAAGACGAACATAATTGGATGCTCCAATTATAGATTTACACAAATTTAATTATTCACTAAGGGAGATAAAAGTTATGGTAACTTATTATATTACGTAAGATATTTGCTTTACAAGTAGGAACTATATATATACGATTTGTACTCAAATACTGATACTGTATAACTTTAGATTTTCACGCAAACAGTGATACCTATAAATTAAATTTTTCACTCAGATATTGATAATAGTAAATTAGATTTTCACTCAGATAGTGATAACGGTAAATTAGATTTTCACTCAGATAGTGATAATGACAAATAACAAAAAAATGGGATATAACTTGTGGCATCCATTTGACGACCACAACGTATCTTCAGTCCCATCGCTCTGTGGGATGATTAAGGAGCCACCAAGAATGGCCCGCCCTTCCCAATTTGGCGAAGAATCTCAAGAACTGCTTTGTGCCCTGCCGGCAAGTTGGTCCCAAAGCTTTGGTCCCTCGATAACAGGTAACCACGATCTTCCTCCGAGCCAACGACCAACCGCAGCACTCAGGTTATACGCCAACCCACCGAGGACCACGACTCTGCATCCTAGCTATCAGCTCCACGGCTAAAAGCACACCAACTCCCACACACATCCAGATGGCCTTACTACAGCTGCCAAAGTTCAAATATAATACATAATATTAAAATATACACAATTCCGTGACACATGGAAAAAAGAAGTGTGTGTGTGTATGTGTGTGTGTAGTATGGAGTTTTAACATATCTGTAACAGTTTTCAGTCATATCGCTACGATGTCTACAGTGTGTCAGTTTTATAGTGATGGCTTGCACTGGGACATCATGCCGCAGACATGTATCATCATGTCCAGCCCAGTCAGATTATCCTGACACAAGACCGACCAGTCCTAACACTAACTTCTTAATGCTGAGCACCAAGCGAGGCAGCTGCTAGCACCTATTTTTAATAAGTCTTTGGTATGATTCGGCCGGCGTTTGAATATGAGACCTCTCGTATCCAGGGCGGACGCTATAACCACTTAGGCCACCGGAGCGGTGACAAAAGAAGTAAGGAGTTTTCTCAAGATAGTGTATTTAGACTTTGTTTTCCTTTTGATAAGTGGAAATCAAAAGTAAAACGAAATAGAGCCAAGATTTCGATCTGCCTTCCTGGGCAGAAGCAGATTTTGACATTTTTCTTCAGCACAATGCTGCAGTAGGGATTTTTGAGGACTTGGGCCTAGCTTTGTTGAAATTGCTATGTAGGACAAGCCATCACACAGCGTTCATGACAACCTTTCGGTGAGGTAACATCATTTTTATTCAGAACTAACGGATCATATGAAGGTTTTCACTGAATATTACATGTTGAAATGACCATCTAATTTTCAAAATGGCTACCATGAGATGTTGCAGGTAGCTTCGTTTTCAATGAAAACCGTATGCACTTTTAGGAGGGGTAGCGATAACAAATAACTGTTCCTTGATGCCGATGTGAGACAGACGATGCACAGAAGCCCATCTCATAAGCTATTCTGTTATTTGGTCAGAAGATCTAAAACCTTCAGATAAAACGATATACGCATGTTAACATCATGTCAGTAATGACTGACAGGCCTGTATACAGTTCGTGGGAGCTGTGGGAGTTGCACACACAATAATTTTCTTATATAGTAAATGTATACAATTTTAACACGAAATGGGGTATAATAGCTTAATAGGTCGTTACATAAGCAAGATGGCATGATGACATAATGACATGTATATGATTGCCCTATGCAAATAAATATCTGCCAAGTTTCAAAAGAGTTCATGCACAAATGTGGGACGGATTCAACGCAAAACATTCAGGCATTTGCTGTATGCTCTGGTTTCTACACTGGAAGGCAGAAGATAAAAACAGAACCTATGACTATAACAGCCAAGCTCTGGAGCTGGACAAAGAAAATCGTGTCGCTCCTTACAATCGAATTAGGAAAGATGATGACTAAACTGATGTGGTTGAAGAACTAAATCTGTTACAAAATTAGCAGAATCTTACAGATATTTTGTCTTGTAACGAAAAGCAGATTCTGTTTTGTTACACACTTATATTCTGTAGATCATGAAATATGATTTAAAAGGGTTTTTGTTGGCACGAGTAATAAAGATAATGATGATGTTTGAATCAATTATGGTAAGTTTTTATTTGGGAAACAATGCCATGTCCAGGGTGCTAAAAGAAAACAATAGACGAAATCGCTAAAAGAGCTGCTTCATTGCAATATAAAGTCTCGAGCTCAAACTTTTAGAGGACATATAATGGGTATTAATGGTACACCATTCTCTCTGAGATCTGAGTAGATAAAACCTATATAGGGTTGTTTCCAGTAGAAATTAATAACAAAGATATCGCATGTCTGCATAAATTTGGCTCTAAAAGCATCTGGTGAGGATTGACATGTATGCAAAAGAAGACGAAAATCATGCCAAGGAAAATACAAAGGAATGGAAGTGCTAAAAGCATCAAAAAGGCAAGAACTCCATATGCATTATATCATTTCGCCCTGGTTTTGAAGAACAGACTAAACAAACAATTATTGGCGAAGACATTTGCATGTCGTGAACAATACTTGTGTTATTTAAAGCGACAAGAAGACGATGACGTGTAAATACTTAATCAATCATAGACATACAAGCTTAAGACTGTTCACTTGATTTATCCACAAGACAATTAAAAACAAATGAATGAAACAGTCACTTCTGTGATTAGACAAGAGGTATAATTTTGAAACCTATTTTGAAAGGATGTGATAAAAGTCTGCAAAATCAGACACCTAGGCTTAGTTTGCCCTTCGATGAAGCAAAGAGTTGCACCTACAGAATCTCGGCGACAAAATAAAGCACTCTTCAGCATACCGGAGGATGGGAAACAGTCTGTTGGATTGATATGCGAGCGACAAGGTTTATGATTGCCAGGTTTGTTAAACTCCTTCATGCATTGTTTGTTACGTTTGTCATAGACTATTAAGTTTTACAACTTATCTTTGCTTGTCATTATATTTATTAATTACACTTCATTCAAATATTCTCAATCCATTCTCTCATTTAGCAACTGTAGCATAATTATCTAAATATGTTACAAAAAATACGAAGGTATTCTTGTGTAACAGCCTGGCAAATTAGAGATGGCCTCGTGACCACTGAACTGTTCAACTCATTCTTGTACAAGCCAATCTGACATTTTACCATATTTCTGAAGGCAACATTATAATTGTAAAGATACTTTTGCCGATGAATTATTTTTTGTTCTAACGGAATAGTTATTTTTACTACATTAGATCTGTTTATCGTTCTTTGTTTTCGGTTCTTCTTGCAGAATTTGTCACTTTGTATCGTGTAAGCAGGAAAGACCCTAAAAAATGACGAATGTAAATAACAGTTGTATATCAGGACTAAAACGTAGCGGACTAATTTATGGTTCGACCTACACATGCCGGATAGATAAACTAGAACATTAGGAAAACGAGGAGTTTGATTAAACTAAAAAAAAATGTTGTAACGATTTGTTTACTCGACGATACAGATAGCTTCATGCATGAGCAGTGTGATACGATGAGCTAATGCATAAATAAATATATATTCTGCAAAGAATGAATGCGCATATTGAAATTTTATCAGATAGATTGTACCACCTAGTACTGTATTTGTGTTTTACATGTTCTCTAATATATCCGTTCAATTGTTATAAAATGTGGTGATGTAATTTATGCGTCGTGAACGTTTGTATGTTTGTTTTGGATTTTACATATTTTATTTATCAATTATAAAACCCAAAGAATTACGACACTAAAGGTGTGCGTTTTTCCTTTCTTTGTCGCATTTATGTTTGTGGTTTCAGATTGAAGCATTTCTTTTTCTCTCTCTTTAAAAGAGCCGAGTAATACATCTACGTAAATATTTCTGATCGATATTAACTACCTTCCTATTTCAAATTATATGAGTGAGATAGTTTAAATTCATGCAAAACTGTACATCGCTTTTATGATAATTTTCTCGCGTTGTCATAATAATGTCTTTACATTCAGTAAGTAAATGTTATATTTTGAATTTGTACGTCATGCAATGTTCTTGTTCTCTTATTTGAACAAAGAAATATTTTTCAATAACAGTTACAGCTGAATTTAAAATTTTCAGGTTTAGATACAATACCACCTAGTAACTTATTCGAATATAAGTTGACGTTATTTTAGTCGCTAAGAACAATATGTCACCTGTTCTTTGATAATCTTTGGAATATTTTCTGACCATCCGGGTGCTTCTTAAGTCACTGTAAACTGTACATCACAACAGTTATCAGTTACTTCATAATATTGCTCATGCTATATTTCCTTTACAATAGTGTAATCTGATTACTGATAGTTGGTCACTCAATACTAAATTATTTATCTATATCAATAATTGATGCGCTAAATGATCGACATATAAAACTTGATCATCAGTTCAATATAGTAAACAGAAAGTGCATAGATAATTTGTCTTTGTGTTGATATGGATTTGGATGACATGCATTATTTCAAACTGTAAACCTGAAAATAAAAGAATATGCAATAAAAAAGCAACAAGTCCAAACCTTGCTAAGGATAATTACTTTTTAGAAAGGGCTTGATAAAGACCGAACCGCTATAAAATCTACCAAACTTTACATTAATGAGACCATTTACAACATATTATTAAAAATATCTGAATAGGTTGATTAACTATCATGCATGTAGACGGACTTTGGAAATAGACGTCTGAAAAGCAAGTAGCAGTAATTACTCAGACTATTATTTTGGTTTTGAGCCTTAATTTTGCCCTCTATTGCTATACGATAGATGAAACAGTCTATTGGTAAAATGCATTGAGAAACATTTAATTTAATTTTATCTGTTTCACACTATACTGCTAGGAAGTTTTGGCTCGTTCACTCAAAGATGGAAAGCTGTGTCCACATACCCTGTCGTTCAGTACCTTATCGACAACACCCGGCAAGTATTAAAAGCATATATACCTAATTAGCCATTGGAATAGAAGAAGCCTTTTCAAGAAACCAACCACAGATACTTAAGCAAAGAACGAAGATCGAATATATGTTAATTAAAAAAAAACTATAATATCAGCTCGTAGATCACAAAATAATCCCAGTTTTCGCGTGAAAGAACACTAATTGTTACAGTTAGGATCTATTAATGTAAATAATTACGGTCTGTAGCTATTGTGTGAATGGTGTATTTCCAAAGTCATCTTGAATGATTCTGTTTACTGTCACTTATAGACCGCATTACAACAGCTATGTCTAAAAGGCCAAGGTTTTATCAAAATAAATCAAATTCAGAAGACTTCTTCGGATAAATGTTCATTTTTTCAAACATTATAACACAATAATGTCTGACAGATAGAGGAAATAAGAAAATTAACACGTTTACATGATTGGTAAATGTGTGACAAACTGTTGGTTGTGGAAAGAAGAACACCTCTCTTTTATAAGTGACTGGTCGCTAATATATTTCACACACAATCTCTCTGTGTCATTCTCTATGTTCTGAAATTAAGGACTTCAAACTATTTCCAGACAATATTGACACGTGTGCGTGTGCGTGTGTGTGTGTGTGTGTGTGTGTGGAGAAGTAGTATGTTGACAGATAGAGGGAAAAAGTTAACTATATTTATAACTTCCTTATAAATTCAAGCATAATGCCAGATATACAAAATAAATTGACTAGCTATATGAAATCATGCACATTACTCGGTACATTTGGTGTAGGCAGAATAGGAACCAACGCTACCGTAACTTCTCTGCGCAGCGCAACAACCACCACAACAGTCATTTCTCTGACAAATAAGAGAGCGAGTAAAGCCGACGTATACGCTTGTTTTTTCAATGCATTTCCGTGCATCTTTGTAAAATTACCGAACTTCTACCTCAAGAGAAACAAGTTTTATCATTTTAAATCCATTGATTTCGTTTTTGTTTTTGCATATTTACAAAAGGAAAGTTACTGTATATTGAGATCAGAACACACCATTTCCATGCATTACTGGAAAAATGTTTGGACGGAAATTCAAGGTTTTCCGATGTACGGTGTGGCTGGACAAAATGTATCAATGCAAAAGTAAGGCTACCATCCAGTGCATAAGCGACTGACTTACTTTGCACATAATTTTTTCAGGAAACGAACTATGGAAATTCAACTATAGCAACCCAAGTATTTAAGTCTTTCTGTTTGAACCGATGAACTTGGCATTCAAGAAATCAGCGTTGTACAAAGGTTGCAAACTACTATAGCCATACCATCTCTTCCTCAGTGAAGAGAAGGCTGATGATGTTAAGAAATATGTTCATATACATTTTCTTTGAGCTATTGAGTAGGATCTATAATATGCTATAGTCTTATGAAGAGATCTCCTCATTACCGTTAGCTTGGGTAACTTCCAAAATCTTCTGTTACGTGTAGGTTCGTACAAAAGTAACAAAAGAAAAGAGTGAAGCCAATAAGCTTTGTAAAGTTAACAAAAATGATTTATTTCCCAAGAAAACAACGTTAAAAACAGAAAATAGGACTTACGATTTGTGAATATAATCCAAAATTTAATCCTAAGATTGAAAAATATAGTTCTATCACTAAACAGTTCTAATTGAATCCTGGTTTGAATCTCGATGAAATTCCAAAATGGAGGCGATGACGTCAGATGACGTCGTTGTACTGTTGGCAACCGATCCTCGATTAAATCACAGTTTATAATATTTCCGTTTAGAATTCCAGAATAAATTTCCACTGAATTTCTTTGTCCCAGAACTTTTATAAATATGAAGCACTTGTGTAGTTTTCTAGAGAATGAATTATTAAATTCCAAAAAAATAGATGAACTTCAAAACAATCTGGAATCAACAATTGAAACACCTTGTACCTTCAAGGTGTAAACATTCGATTGATTAATTTTCACTGAGATACGAGTATTAAACCCAACTGAAATGTCATTTCAGTCCGGCGTGATGGGTCACGTGGTCTTTTAACATTGAACAGCGCAATAAACAAAATAACAATTTGCACGTAGGCAAAAATAGCCCTATCTAAAAATGAAATTCTCACGCTGGAAAAATAAAAAAAGAAAGGCTGTTTACAATTTAGCTAACACGTGGACCGAAATGACCTTTGTAATAGCCGATCGTTTTAACTCGATGTTTACAAGATCTATGAACTAAAAATAGAGCTGAAGCAACTTATAATCTAATCGGGTCAAGCCAATTTTCGGAAAAATATTCAAATCCTATGAAAATTATCATTACAATACAATGTAATGATACACAAATAAAATAAAATAGAATTTTAAAACTAACACACAAGCAATTTAATTACATATATGTAACACTTCCCCCATAAAGGAAAAGAAAGATTTATATAATAAAGCTTTCTTTTTACGATATGTAAATTATACATGAGGTAAAACAAAATTACATAAGAAAACGCTTATGAATTATACAAAGTGTGTATGAAATAATATTTCTATACACGGACAGTGCATCTGCAATCAAATTGTCTTTTCCTTTGATGTGCCTGATGTCAAGATTATATTCTTGCAAAAACAAACTCCACTTTAATAATCTTTGATTTTTATTTTTCATCTTGTCGATGAAAGTAAGGGGTTGTGATCACTAAACACAGAAACCAGAGAAGGAGCTGATCTAATGTAAACTTCAAAATGCTGTAATGCCAATATTAAAGCCAAACATTCTTTCTCGATTGTAGAGCAATTTCTTTGGTGCTTATTTAATTTCTTAGAGAAATAGCACACTGGGTGATCAACACCATTTCTGTCTTCTTGAATCAATACTGCTCCAACCCCAACATCACTTGCATCCACAGATAATTTTAAAGATTGATTGAAATTTGGAGCTGTGAGAACCGGCGCATTTTTGAGTATGGTTTTTAATTTATCAAAAGCCTCCTGACATTTTTCAGTCCAAAGAAACTTATTTTTCTTCAGCAAGTTTGTCAGGGGTTCAGCAATATTAGAAAACCTGGAACAAAACCTTCGATAGTATCCGGCCATACCCAAAAATCGCATCAGTTGCTTTTTACTGTCAGGCACAGGGAAAGCAGAGATAGCATTGACCTTAGCATTTATAGGTTTAACTTGTCCATGTCCCACAATATGTCCTAGAAAAGTTACACAAGCACGGCAAAACGAACTTTTAGATAAATTGATTGTCAAATTTGCATCAGTGAGTCTGTCAAAGAATTTCCGAATCGTGGTTAGATGTTCTTTCCAAGTGTCGTTGTAGATGATGACATCATCAATGTAAGCATCACAATTATCTAGACCAGAGGTAATCATATTCATCAAGCGTTGAAAGGAACTTGGGGAACCCTTCATCCCGAACGGCATTACTGTATATTGATAGACTCCATCTGGAGTCACAAATGCCGAAATTTCCTTTGCTCTTTCTGTTAGTTGAATTTGCCAAAATCCTTTCAGAAGGTCAAATTTGGTGACATACTTGACATTTCCAATTTTATCAATACAGTCATCGATTCTTGGTAATGGAAATGAATTTGTTTTTGCAACACTGTTCATCTTCTTGTAACCAGTGCACATACGGAAAGTTTTATCCGGTTTCGGAACAAGTATACCTGATGAACTCCAGTCACTTTTACTGGGCTCTATGAAATCATTCTCCAGCAAATACTGAATTTCCTTTTTCAAGTATTCCTGTTTGAGAGGGATCATTCTGTATGGGTGTTGTTTCACAGGTTTGGAATTTACAATTTCAGCGTCATGAAAAATTTTGTTTGTCCTTGTATGAATATCTGGAAACAAGTGCTCATATTCGAATAATTACTGCTTAAGTTCATTCCCTTCTTGTTGTTGTAAATTTAAAAGTTTCTGGTCTAGATGTTTCATAATTTCCGAATTCCGAAGATTTGTTGCTCCAAGATCAAAATTACTTCACTTAAATCCTCAGTTGGTGGGACAGGTAAAACTAAATTAATTATAGAATTTACTAGGATATTTCTCTCAATATACTAGTACTCCAATAGTTCATTTAGATCAGAGTACTATCATTATAATTTAACTCATTCATTTTCTTCTTTACTTTGTAAGAGCCGTAAAATCTAATTTGAAGAAAATTTTGAAGAATGAGCAAGAGAGAATGAACTCTATTATAAGACTGAAATGTTCTCTGAAGTAAAGTTCTGTAAAACCATAATTTCACTTTTGACTTGAATTGCTGAGTGCCAAATTCAAGCATAACCAGCTGGAAAATTCCAGACATAAAATTTGACCTTTGACCCGATTGGAAAGATTTAGGAATTCCAAATTGAGTAAAAAAACTTAATCAAAGCTTTTACTATTGTATTCCTCAAAGGAATTTCCTCTGGGAATCTTGTTGACGCACACATAATGGTCAAAAAATATTGGTTGCCTGACTTGGTCTTAGGTAAAGGACCAACACAGTCTACCATAATTCTCCTAAATGGTTCGTCAAATGCAGGAATAGGTTGCAGATGAGCCTTAGGTATCTTCTGATTGGGCTTTCCCAAGTAGGACAAGAGGTACAAATTTTACAAACATCACTTTTGATTTTTGGCCAATGAAAGTGAGTCAAGATCTTGTGAGAAGTTTTATTTATCCCTAGATGACCAGCCAGAGAAGTTTCATGGGCCAGACTAAGTATTTCCTGTCTGTAAGATTTTGGAACTACAATCGGATAGTTCACTGACCAATCGTCACTAGCAGGTACCTCGGGAGGTCTCCATTTTCTCATAAGAATTCCATTTTTAATGAAATAACAGACAGGTACTTCAGTGGCTTCAGTTTCACTAATGGCTCTTTGAAACAAACAGAAGATCTCAGGATCTTTTTCCTGTTCGACGACAAGTGATTGTCGTTTGTCACCCTGATTAGATAAAAGAGAATGAGTATTTAAAAGAGGATCACTGTGATCAATACCTTTTGACTGATCCAAATTTGGAGTGAAAGTGATCTCATCAAAGCCTGACCAATACATGTGTCAGCTAAAAGAATATTTTCCTTATCGAAATCATTCTCAAGAGCTTTCTTTGCCATAGCTCTGGTAACTGCACAAGCTGGGTATAAATCAGGGTATTCTTTTTCAAAAGGATCAACTGTCTGATCCAAAGAAGGTTTGTCAGTTACAAGTGGATTAACCACAACCTTGTCTCCAGCTAGGTCGTTGCCTAGTAACAAATGAATGCCCTCAAAGGGTAAAGAAGACGCCATTCCAACTGTCACAGATCCTGAAACTAAGTCTGATGACAAATTTACAGAATGGAGAGGAACGTTAACAAAACCGCACTCTACTCCCTGAATGAGAACACTCTCATTAGAACAGGAATTCTGAGAAAAAGGCAAAGTACCTGATAAAAAAAGACTCTGAGAAGCTCATGTATCCCTTAAATTTTAATAGGGGTAGGATTGGCCAAATCAACCAAGAGTGATATAGAACCCTTCGACATGAATAGTTCATAATTCTCCATAATAAGATCAGACTGGAGTTTATTAGACCCAACAAATGTATTGCTTTCAATACATGACCGTGAGCTTGACCTCTTAGAAATAGGAGCATTTGGGATAGGTCTATCTTGATTCTGCTGCCTATATTTCAATTTGAAGCAATCAGAAATGACGTGTCCTTTTTTCTTGCAATAGGTACACGTAGGAATAGACAAGGATTTTGAATCAAGTTTATCAGAAGCTTGATTTTTAGAAGTTGTGCCAGATTGAGTTTTAGAAGGGGTCGTTTTAGGCTGAAATACCTTTCTACTAGTAGACTGCTGGGTGAATGATTTGCTTACAACAGGAACTTTATGAGTCAAAGAATACTCATCAGCCGCAAGAGCAGCGTTTTCCATGGTTTCGATCTTATGCTCTTCAACATGATTCTTAATGTCATAATGGATACAGTTTTTGAACTCTTCAAGTAATAGAAGTTGTTTGAGACTTTCATAATCATGTTCAACTTTCTTGGCTAAGCACCATCTCTCAAATAACTGCTCTTTTTCTCTAGCAAATTCGACATGAGTTTGTCCAGCTTTCTTTTCAAAGTTTCTGAATTTTTACCGATAAGCCTCAGGGACTAACGCATAATCACTTAAGATGCACTCCTTAACCAAATCATAGTCAGAACTTTGCTGTACTGACAGGGATGCATAGATATCTCGGGCCTTGCCAAAAAGTACACATTGCAATAAATGAGTTTAATGCTCCCTTGGCCATTTCAAATTTTCAGCAACTTTTTTAAAATAAATAAAATATTTGTCTACTTTTTTCTCTAAAAGGGGGCACTAACCTAACATTTCTTGGAATGTCAAAACTTAAATTTGTATGTGAAATGAGATCGTGCTTTTCACTTTCCAGCTCAATTTCTTTCATTCTAATTTCACATTCCCTTTCATCCTTCTCTCTTTGCATCTCTTTCTCTCTCTCTCTCTCTCTCTCTCTCTCTCTCTCAAATTGTAATTTTATTTATCTTTCTCTCTTTCCTGTCTCTCTCTCCTCTTTTTCAAATTGTAATTGTTTATCTTTTTCCCTCTTCTGTCTCTCTCTCCCTCTCTTCTAAATGTAATTGTTTATCTTTCTCCCTCTCCTGTGTCTCTTCTCTTTCTCAAATTGTAATTTTATTTTTGTTTATCGTTCTCTCTCTCCTCTTTCTCAAGCTCGAGCTTCCTTAACTCCAATTCCATCTTGTATTCAATTTTTAATTCCTTTAATTTTATGTCAGAGCCTGATACCGACTTACTGACCGAAGCCAAAACACTTTTATCAAGATCATTCTTCTCTACCAAATATTGAATCAAAATGTTTTTAATTTCTTGCTTCGTTAAGGAAGGTTTTGCTTCAGAAAGTTTTTATTTTCTGGCAAGTTCAGGCAACTTATCTTTTTTTCAGACTATCCAACTGCTCCTGACTAGGACTAGAAAGAAAAGTCTCCACTTTTAATGACATTGTGAATGAAAGCCTGTTGTTTTCACTAAAGATTTCAAACAAAATGTAAAATAGTTCCTGGGATTTAAAAACTAGGGGAATTTAAATTTCATAAAACAATTTTCTGAAATATTTTAGCCAAAACTCAAATATCCAAAGACAAGCAACCCCAATTCCCTCTTGTTACGTGTAGGCTCGTACAAAAGTAACAAGAGAAAAGATTGAAGCCAACAAGCTTTGTAAATTTAACAAAATAATTTATTTCCCAAGAAAACAACGTAAAAAATAGAAAATAGGACTTACGATTTGTGACTATAATCCAAAATTTAATCCTAAGATTGAAAAATGTAAGTCCTATCGCTAAACAGTTCTAATTGAATCCTGGTTCGAATCTCGATGAAATTCCAAAATGGAGGCGATGACGTCAGATGACGTCGTTGTACTGTTGGCCACCGATCCTCGATTGAATCACAGTTTATAATATTTCTGTTTAGAATTCCATAATAAATTTCCACTGAATTTTTTTGTCCCAGAACTTTTATAAATATGAAGCACTTGTGTAGTTTTCTAGAGAATGAATTAATTAAATTCCCAAAAAATAGATGAACTTCAAAACAATCTGGAATCAACAATTGAAACACCTTGTACCTTCAAGGTGTAAACATTCGACTGCGTAATTTTCACTGAGATACGAGTATTAAACCCAACTGAAACGTCATTTCAGTCCGGCGTGATGGGTCACGTGGTCTTTTAACATTGAACAGCGCAATAAACAAAATGACAATTTGCACGTAGGCAAAAATAGCCCTATCTAAAAATGAAATTCTCACGCTGGAAAAATAAAAAAAAGAAAGGCTGTTTACAATTTAGCTAACACGTGGGCCAAAATGACCTTGGTAACAGCCAATCGTTTTAACTCGATGTTTACAAGATCTATGAACTAAAAATAGTGCTGAAATAACTTATAATCTAATCGGGTCAAGCCAAATATTCGGAAAAGAGATCCAAATCCAATGAAAATTATCATTACAATAAAATGTAATGAAAAAAAAAAATAAAATAAAATAGAATTTTAAAAGTAACAAACAAGTAATTAAATTACATATACGTAACGCTTCAAAGCCACATTTACATAAAACAAATTATGTCAATAGTTAAACTAAGTTTCGCTTTTACATGCCTTCAATGTGTGGCCTTTACATGCAGAGTGACCTGGGTAATGGAAGCGGAGAATACGTCGACGTTATTCCTCTGCGATCTAAGGTCTCTATCCTTGGTCCGACTTTATCATCTGCTGCAAGAATAGACTGTCAATAATCCACTGGAAGCAATGTATTTAACTTTATCAGTGTTACATTTTACTGCCATGCAGTGTTTCCAATAATTTTGCAAAAGACAGTGCACTCTTTGCATAGTGCTTGTCGATGCGTGTATCAGACATGATCTCGATAAGTATTAGAAAGGACTTCCAAAGACAACGAGAATGAAAGTAGATTATTGTTTATCTTCCTAAGTAAAACATCTGGCATTATTTTTGATCCCATAAAAATTTCAGCACTTGAGTGACCTGGTGTATAATGATCATTGCTTTATATCTACCTATAAGGATGTCGGTTATCAACATCTGCTTTTATCTAGCTGGATATATCGACTGGGACAAAGACTATGAATTGACGTAATGTAAAAGTGAAGAGGGTACGTATAAGTTTGTTACTGTCATTCAAGGATACATTTGTAAGAGACAACAGTACATGGAAAAATAAATGTAAGTATTTAAAAAATGCTATCTCAATTTGCTACTCATATTTTCGAAAGAATAATAAAACGCTACACAGCATAATGTATTCCATCCAACAATCACTTACATAGTACTTAAGAGTCTCATGATTTAACAAATGAGACAAATTTGTTTTATATATATTGAAATGTTGTTTGATCTTTGCTGTACACCCGCTTTTCTAAATGTTTTCTCTTGGAAACCATAAGATCATCCGTTGAACATTTTCGCTTCTGATAAGAAAGAGACTCGATGCCCTTGTCCACAACAACGTGATTGTACGGTACCCTATCTGGGCCATCGAACATGATTCTCAAAAGAACTGTACGTAGTGCCATAGATCGTAGAGGAATTTAAATTGCTAAATTGAAACTACATGCCAAAATGTCAAAAGACTTACTTTACAGTTCAGATTAGATCATCTAGATCAACATTTGGAATCTATAAGCAGTGTGTTTCCAAATCTTCATTTGGATTTTAAAAAAACTCTCAGAATATGAATTATATCTGATTACAAACCAGTTTAAACTTATCATGATACTAGAATCACTAATATGTAGGTCACTTTGTATAATGTTTTGTAGCAATGATACAAAAGCATTCAAATGTTTCAGCCGTTTTTGTAATTATGATTTATAGTGAAACTTAATTAGTATGTATGTATGTATGTATGTATGTATGTATGTATGTATGTATGTATGTATGTTTAACAACACCTGAGCACAATAATGGATACATGTGGCATTTAAAACGTTCTTAAAATATAAAGAGGAGGAATTGCACAAAAACCTTAGGAAGACATACGTTTCCAAATAGTTGTAAATGTGAAGTACTATATGTCAATACATTAAAGGCAAGATGTTACAATTCTGTAATTCAGGCTCGGCTAACGTGGGCACGTGAGAAAGCCTGCCAGTAGCTTCTCGTGGGTCGGTGGTTCTTCCCGGGGTTTTCCAGGGTTCTTCCTCCACCAATTATACTGGCCGCCATGTATAGCCTATCTTGTGCTGAAAAATGGCGTTAAACCCTACAACAACAACAACAACAACAACAACAATTCTGTAATAGTTATAAACAATAAAATATACAGACACCTGATGTAAAATCACCAAACGTTGTGTAACTTAAATAAACAATTAAGCTCATGCAGACAACTAAATTGAAAACAATATATTATAGACTCCATCTTGAAACAGGCAGATGAGCTAAGCTACATGCAGCATCATACGAAATATAGAATATGTCAGTTTGTAATATAGAATATCAGTATTACATGGAATATAGAATCAAGTGTATATCTAAATATTATCGGAAATATTAAATTATCATAAAATTTATAGATCTACTTTCAAGCAATAATTAGAAATCCGATACGAAATTTAAACAATTTTAAGTTTGGATCCTTTAAATATCACAATGACTTTTAACGTCTGCATCATACTCCATTAACTTATTACACACGTAATAAAACACACAACCTCAACCATCGTAAGCATACAAGATGATGCTATACAGGATGATAATTATACACTGTTACATTTGTGTTGGTTTAACTGTTTTAGTTGGTGATAATGTGTTCCATTTATCCTTTTCATTTTAATGTGATTGAATGTATCATTTCTTTGGGGTTCTTTTATCTCAAGTTTGCTTGTTATTTTGTTTTGTTGTAATAATAAACATATTAAAGAATCATAATGATCAAGATTCTGATGCATACCTCGAAGAGTTTGAATATAATTACTGATTTATGTTGATTATTGTTTCATATACGTCTGTCATTACCTAATTTTGGTATTAACTAATTTGCATATTCACATTTGCAAATGTCGATAGGCTAGAATGCAATACAATGCAATTCAATTTATGACTGCTATTTTGTAATCATCGTGTAACACTGTGTGGGTAGTGGCGGTACAATGGGAGTCGGTTTGGTGGGAGGGGGCAATTAAGCGCCAGGCGAAGGTGGCGCCGTAGTGAGTTATGTTTTTTCTGTTCATTTTTAGAGCTAAAATTTTCATAGTGTTTCACTTTCACCTAAGTCTCACCGGGACAATTCGTCACAAATCCTATATTGTTGAGTTGAATTTGGCAACTGAATCAATTTGGTTCCTAAATTTTTGTCTATGTCTGTAAGTTGCAAACAGTATATTTACATAGCTTTTCAATTCAAGACCAGTCTTGTTTACAATTAGACTTGATTTTTATACGAGATTCCTTCACATTCTTTTGCGTCGTAGATCAAGTGAAAATGTGTTTAAATAGAGGATGATAAATAATTCAGTCCTGTTTGGGTTTGTCTCTGGGAATCCATTTTGTGATTAGAATTTTCAGTTGTGTTGTTGGTATCAGAAATAATTTCAGAGGAATTACTGTCTACTCAATCTAATATTTTACAATACCTATTCACCTAACCTAATCCATCCAAGGGGAAATAACTTAATTCTTGAAAGAACCCACCTGCCCCACAAACGAATGGGAAATTACCATAAAGTTGTCGACAGGTTTTATTATTAGAAACTAGACAACATCTATGTATAGATCCTATGCAGTCTACAGGCACCATTGATATCTTAACATAGAATCTATACGCGTATACACAATTAACTATGTAATATCTTCTTTGTAGATACTACAATACACAGTCACGAACAAATCTCTCTCTCTCTCTCTCTCTCTCTCTCTCTCTCTCTCTCTCTATATATATATATATATATATATATATATAACATTCAACAGCTTTTTCGTGAGGGCAAGTATGTTAAAAAAATAACAGGCAAATGTTTGAAAACAGTATCTCCATTTGTACATTACTAATATCAGTAGATAATGTAGTGATATGGGAACAAAAATAACTCTTGGGAAGCAACGAGAATCAATAGAACTGCCATATAAAAACATGGCTCTGTGGGGATGAGGGATATATGATGTTAAAAGTACACTAACTGACCAACATCAACACTTACTAACACTTTGACGGACCATCGCCCACACCTACTAAACAACATACTGTTTTGACTTATCAGCATCAGTAGTCTACTGACCAACACGTACACTGAATAACTGTCACATCGTTTGTCTGACCAACACGCAGTCATTTACTGACCAACACTCACAACCGCTTACCAGCACAGTGTAGCATGTAAAAAAGGGCAATCACATCCAACACAATATACACACATCCATATTTATATAATAATACCCATGGAGTGTAAGCAGAGAAAAGGAAACGAGTTCTAACACAAACATGCTATCACCCAGAAAAGGTTAGAAGTGCTCAAACACAATACACACATATTTCTGAGAGAACTGGGTAGTCCTGAGAAGGGACGTTGATTGTTTTCCTGGATCGTTTTAGGACAACTGGGTTCGACAGCAGGGACGCACCACGGAAATAGAGTCTAAATTAGGTTCCAGTGCCTCCTCTATAGCCGAGTCTTTTTGTTCTTTCCTCTACCTTAGCCTCTGCTGGACCCTCTCCAACTTTTCAATGATGCCCTGCTGCAGCATCGTCCACTTCTCTCGTTCCCATTTTCTCTTCCCCTCCTCCCAAGTCCTCTTTAGCTTTTGAAACCTTTTCTTCCATCACCTCTCATATCCCCTTCTTCGTGTGACGCTTTTAAGGGTAGACTCCTAGTTATTCCATCCGAATCAATAAGCAGAAGTGCAAGAAAACATTCTCCTTGAAAACCGTGAAGATTGAAGGGGAAAGATACGTGAATATTGTGTCAAAGATTCTTATTATAATATACCAATGTACATCAGTTTTCCACATCAACTCAAAACAATAAATAACGAAGATGGAGAATTAGGGACAAAAATCAACAACAAATGTTTAAACATATACGTGTTTACAAGGATTACAAGGTTGAGAAATTAGACTAGCCATTCAATGATCTAGGTTAGTGTCATTATGCCTTCCTGGGCGATGTCAGTCATCCGTATTGATGACTTATGTTCGATCGTTGTTATGTTTTTGACGAAGAAGTTCATCTTTAGCATATATGATTTGATTCCAGGAAGCTGTGTGCGAACTGTGAGTCAGGAGATAATGAGGTTCCCAGGCATTCACCTTCAAAAGAATTGATACTTACTGATTTTGCTTTTGACTATTCTTTGTAAAGAGATGTAGAGTAAGCCAATGAATTAGATGTATCGGTTCTCTGATGCAAGATAGTGTTGGTATGTTTCATCTCCAAGGAAGTCAGTGGAGGTAGGGAATAATCACTTGAGTCTTAATACTACTCTTTCTAGATAATCTCTTCTGGGATAAGTGTACATAACGTGCTCCAGATATTCTTTCAACTTATCTTCTTGACACATCATTAGACATGAGTCATGTTGCTTTTGAATATGATCAATTTGACAAACATAACAATGTTCTCTGGTCACGATTGTGATTATTTTCGCCAAGCAGAGAGCAATACAAGACATTATGTGTTGATATTGTCCTAGTCATGGCATCATGTTTGTGTCTTTCTCAACTTCTTCATTTTTTTCAGGTTTGTTCCGTGATTGCTAATCTGGACAGAAAATGTAATTTTCGCATGCGTCCCAAGGTTCCATGACTTTTTTTCATGGTCTAGGTTCACTTTTTTCAGACTGTTGATTTCATGGTGATGTGTCCAGATGTGTTTTTGGTTTCTTTCCCATACGTCAGTAGATTCTTGAGGTGAGATGGGTAAAGGCGCAAGTCCCTCCTACTGCCGCTGATCAGTTTGTTGTTCAAGTACAAATCCACTTCGTTGTACAATGAATGCATGACATTGTTGACGGAAGCCACTTTTGCTTCGGCGATTGAATTGATGTAGTCGATTTTAAGAAATCTGAGATTCAGGTACAAGTAACTGTTAATCATCAGTTAGTCCTTTGATGGAAATGTCGAGAGGAACTAAGGTTGTCAAACCATGTAATTATCGACTGACCATCGGTTTTAAGATGGATGCAACCGTTCGAAATGTCGATTTAACATCTCTCCCAAACTATGTACACAAGATACATCAGCTGCAATGTATTTTGAAATGGGGATTAGTACATCCTGGTGGATTGGTTTTGTTTTCTCTTTTCAAAGCTCAAGTTTCCAATCTCTGCTCCAGTGGTAGAAAACACCACAAATATTATCCAGAAACAGAAGACCTGATCTTTACACACACGTTTTCAATATTGAGTCTTATCGGCAACAATGCAGAAACTATCAAAAAGAAGCTGAACAGACCTATGTTGAATTTGCAAAAGAAAAAGAGCAGTTATTTAAGAGATGGTTCTTAGCCAAAAAAGTTGAACATGATTATGAAAGTCTCAAACAACTTGTATTACTTGAAGAATTCAAGAACTGTGTTCATAGTGACATTAAAACTTACCTTGACGAGCATAAGAGCGAAACCTTGGAAAATGCTGCTCTTGCTGCTGGCGAGTATTTCTTAACTCATAAAGTTCTTTTTGTAGGCAAGTCTTACACCCAGCAGTCTGCTGGTAGAAAAGTATTTCAGCCTAAAACGACCCCTTCTAAAACTCCGTCTGGCACAACTTTTAAAAATCAAGCTTCTGATCAGCTTGAATCAAAATCATTCTCTCTTCCTACGTGTACCTATTGCAAGAAGAAAGGACATGTTATTTCTGAATGCTTCAAATTGAAATATAGGCATCAGAATCAAGATAGAAGTATCACAAATGCTCTTATTTCTAAGAGGTCAAGGTCACGGTCATGTATTGAAAGCAATACATTTGTTGGGTCTCAAAAACCCCAGTCTGATTTTAGTATGGAGAATTATGAACAACTCATGTCGAAGGATTCTATATCACTCTTGGGTGATTTGGCCAATCCTATCCCTATTAAAATTTAAGGGACACATGAGCTTTTCAGAGTCTTTTATTATCAGGTATTTTGCCTTTTGCTGAGAGGACTTCTTCTAATGAAAGTATTCTTATTCAGGGAGTAGAGTGCGGCTTTGTTAATGTTCCTCTCCATTGTGTAAATTTGTCATCAGACTTAGTTTCAGGATCTGTGACAGTCGGAATGGCGTCTTCTTTACCCTTTGAGGGCATTCATTTGTTACTAGGCAACGACCTAGCTGGAAACAAGGTTGTGGTTAATCCACTTGTAACTGACAAACCTTCTTTCGATCAGAAAGTTGATCCTTTCGAAAAAGAATTCCCTCATTTATTCCCAGCTTGTGCAGTTACCAGAGCTATGGCAAAAAAAGTTCTTGAGAATGATTTTGATAAGGAAAGTATTCCTTTAGCTGACACATGCATTGGTCAGGCTCTTGATGAGGTCACTTTTACTCCAAATTTGAATCAATCAAAAGGTATTGATCACAGTGATCCTTTTTAAATACTCATTCTCTTTTATCTAATCAGGGTGACAAACGACTATCACTTGTCGTCGAACAGGAAAAAGATCCTGAGGTCTCTTGTTTGTTTCAGAGGGCCATTAGTGAAACTGAAGCCACTGAAGTACCTGTCTGTTATTTCATTAAAAATGGAATTCTTATGAGAAAATGGAGACCTCCCGAGGTACATGCCGGTGACGAGTGGTCAGTGATCTATCAGATTATAGTTCCAAAATCTTACAGGCAGGAAATACTTCGTCTGGCCCATGAAACTCCTCTGGCTGCACATTTAGGGATCAGTAAGACTTAGCACAAGATCTTGACTCACTTTCATTGGCCAAAAATCAAAAGTGATGTTTGTAAATACTATAGATCTTGTCATCCTTGTCAAATGGTAGGAAAACCCAATCAGAAGATACCTAAGGCTCATCTGCAACCTATTCCTGCATTTGACGAACCATTTAGCAGCATTATGGTAGATTGTGTTTGTCCCTTACCTAAGACCAAGTCAGGCGACCAATACTTGTTGACCATTATGTGTGCGTCAACAAGGTTCCCAGAGGCAATTCCTTTGAGGAATATTAAAACTAAAACAATAGTAAAAGCTCTGATAAAGTTTTTATTACTCAATTTGGAATTCCCAAATCTGTCCAATCTGATCAAGGGTCAAATTTTATGTCTGGAATTTTCCAGCTGGTCATGCTTGAATTTGGCATTCAGCAATTCAAGTCAAAAGTGAAATTATGGTTTTACAGAACTTAAATGGAGAAAAATTTGGAATGTGGTAATAGTGTTCTTTCTTTCTTGCTCATTCTTCAAACGTTTCTTCAAATTAGGTATTATGGCCCTTACAAGGTAAAGAAGAAAATGAATGAGTTAAATTATAATAATAGTACTGCGGAGATCTAAATAAATTGAAGGAATGCCAGTATATTGAGAGAGATAGCCAGGTAAATCATGCAATTAATTTAGTTGTACCTGTCCCACTCACTGAGGATATAAGTGAAGGAATTCAATCGGACACTGTTGATTTTGGAGCCACAAATCTTCGGAATTCGGAAATTATGAAATATCTGGACCAGAATCTTTCACATTTTCAAAGACAAGAAAGGAATGAATTTAAACAGTTATTATTTGAATATGAGCATGTATTTCCAGCTGTTTCTACAAGAACAAACAAAATTCTTCATGACGTTGAAATTGTAACTTCCAAACTTGTGAAACAACACCCATACAGGATGAACCCTCTCAAACAGGAATACTTGGAAAAGGAAATTCAGTATTTGCTGAAAAATGATTTCATAGAGCCCAGCAAAAGTGACTGGAGTTCACCATGTATACTTGTTCCGAAACCAGATAAAACTTTCCGTATGTGCACTGATTATAGGAAGGTGAACAGTGTGACAAAGACAGATTTATTTCCATTACCAATAATCGATTACTGCAGTCATAAAATTGGAAATGCCAAGTATGTCACCAGATTTGACCTTCTGAAAGGATTTTGGCAAATTCCACTAACGGAAAAGGCAAAGGAAATATCGGCATTTGTGAGTCCAGATGGACTTGAATATAAAGTGATGCCGTTCGGGATGAAGGGTTCGCCAAGTAACTTTTAAATGTTTGATGAATATGATTACCTCTGGTCTAGATAATTGTGACGCTTACATCTAGCCACAATTCGGAAATTCTTTGACAGACTCACTGATGTTAGTTTGACAATCAATTTATCGAAAAGTGGGTTCTGCCGTGCTTGTGTAACTTTTCTAGGACATATTGTGGGCCATGGACAAGATAAACTTATAGATGCTAAGGTCAAGGCTGTTTCTGAATTTCCTGTGCCTGTCAGTAACAAGCAGCTGATGCGATTTTTGGGTATGGCTGGATACTATCGGAAATTTTGTTCAAATGTTTCTAATATTGTTGAACCCCTGACAAATTTATGGAGCAAGAAAAATAAATTTCTTTGGACTAAAAAATGTCAGGAGGCTTTTGATAAGTTAAAGGCCATACTTAAAAGTGCACCAGTTCTTACAGCTCCAAATTTCAGCCAATCATTTAAACTATCTGTTGATACAAGTGATGTTGGGTTGGAACAGTATTGATTCAAGAAGATAGCAATGGTGTTGATCATCCAGTGTGCTTTCTAAGAAATTAAATAAACACCAAAGGAATTATTCAACAATCGAGAAGGAATGTTTGGCTTTAATATTGGCATTACAGCATTTTGAAGTTTACATTAGTTCAGCTCTTTCTCTGATTGATGTGTTTAGTGATCACAACCCCCTTTACTTTCATCAACAAGATGAAAAACAAAAATCAAAGATTATTAAGGTGGAGTCTGTTGTTACAGGAATATGATATTGAAATCAGGCACATCAAGGGAAAAGACAATTTAATAGCAGATGCACTTTTCCGTGTATAGAATTATTATTTCATGTACACTTTGTATACTTCATGTGTAATTAACATATGGTGAAAAGAAAGCTTTATTATATAAAGTTTTCTTTTTCTTTATTGGGGAAGTGTTACGTATATGCAATTTAACTACTTTTTTGTTAGTTTTATTTTACTTTTTTTTTTTTTATTTTATTCCATTACATGTTATTGTATGATAACTTTATTCACTGGATTTGACATTTTTCCAGAATATTCAGTTCAGTTCTTTTTAGCCTGATAAACAAGTAGTAGCTTGTTTACATTGTATGAATTGGTGACCTAGATTGACTCTCTGGTAAACAACTTTTTAAAATTCTTTTTAAATTCATTCCCAGAGAAGGAATTACTGATTTTAGTCAAAGTCATATCTGGCCTACGTGATAATAGACTTGTAGACTTTTTTGCGTCGCTCGTACTAAGTGATCACGTGACCGATCACGAGGGTCTGAACTGCGTCTTAGTTAGGCTTAAACCTTAGTTCATAGTGATTGTTTCTCAGTCGTAATTAATACCTTTGGTGTTGAAAGGTATTATTTTTGTTGTTGCCAGTTTGATTTTAATTTTTCCATTTTTCGGAATTAATAATTTTTTTTCCTTGGGAAACACTTGTACTCATTCGGGTTCTTGGACAAAGACATTTATTGGAAACTATTCGGAGTTCTAAAGCCGGATAATTATTCTTGGTGATTCAACAAGGAACTGTTGACACGTCAACACAAAACAGGTTACAGAAGACGTCATCGCCTTTCATCTTGGAACTTCATCGGGATTCGAGCTGTGATTCACTTAGGACTTTTTATTGTTAGGACTTATGTTTATTAATTCTAGGATTAATTTTAAATTAGATTCATCAACCGTAAGTCCTTTTTCATATTTTTACCTTATTGTTCTAGAGAAATAAATTATTTGTTAAATTTTAAAAAGCTTGTTGGCTTAACTCTTTTCTTTGTTACTTTGTACGAGCCCAGACACGTACCAATAATAATCCGAACCGACAAGGGAAGGTGTTGACGGTACGGAAACCATCTGTTTCTTTATATTCGTGATATTTCACACCACAACTGATAATAATAATAATGTAATTGGTCCCCATTTCTCATGTAGATAAATCCTGCTCTCGCTAACAATCCGACATTTGAGAGCGGCGGGTTCTTCCAAATATGTATGCCTTTTCCGATTGAAATTCTGGAATAGACTGACAAAATAGTCAGGCAAAGTCAAATTAAACACGCATTTTTCTATAGTTCGTGATTCTCATTGAGCTTGTTGTATCCAGGTTGTTTGGTGAGTGAATAGATGTGATCAACAGATAGATTCACTGTCGGCAGCACTTTCAATAGTAAATCGGCAAAGTCGTGTTGCATCGCTATGTCATAGGGTACAGCATCACACCCAACTTCACTGACATGGAGTGCATTACATTTTTTCTGTGTGGAATTCCTTATTCCTGGTGGAAGTCGCTGGTCACAATCCTCGTTCTGTCCGGAAACTATCTCCTTTATGTACTGGTCCCTCTACGGTAACGTGCTGTGTTCAGGAAGTGGCAGTCGTATCTCGTAGACAATCTCATACACTTTTTCCAACGATAGACCGAAAATTTGACGATCTGACAAACATTATTTCTTGTATAGGTCAACCGTTTTCGAACTAATGTCTTGCGATGATATGACATTAAATCTACTTTCAATACATAAACGTTCACCACACCACTTGTCTCGAACGATAGATCAACGTGATTCTTTTCACTTTACATTTGGTAAGGAGTTGATATTTCTTATCTCGGTACAGGTAGTTGTAATTGTTAGGTATACCACTAGCAAAACTCAATAGTGTGTTCGGATGTTCGTCGGTCCACGTCCCTAAGCCTTGTCTTCGACGTTTAGGTAATACAGGGCGATCGATGTACATGCAACAATGGGTGCCAAAGTAAATGCGCGATCTCCTAAATGTTCCAACACAGAGTGCAATTTTCTACTGGCATTGGCTATCACGTAAGCAGACGTTGCGGAACTGTCTGGTGGAAAAAATCCATCACTTCTTAGTAAATCAGATAGATTGTCATGATTTCGACCTGTCCAATTAGTTTTCCTTTATTGTCGATGAGTTTAAAGTATTGACTGTGGCCTACTAAGTATTCTGTCTTTAGCAATATCGGAAGTTTAACCAGTTTTCCCGACAAACAACTGAACGTGATTTTAGCAAATCATCATCTTCATTAGTTCTGTTTCACTTACTGTTGTTTCAATTAATCCTTTTCTTCTGGAGTGTGACACCAGGAGCAATAAGCACTGCCTTTTTGTTTAAATTTCAGAAACTCGTTGACGTAGCCTTTCAAGGAATGTTCTTGGTGAAAGAGACGACAATGTTGAGACTACACGACTGAGCATACGTATAACGTAAAGAAAACATTGATTTTCCCTGACAACACCGAAATATACACGTTCATCGGCGGAATCAATTAACATGTAATGAAACCTTTGTATTGGCAAATATTTTCACATTGATGTGCTCTATCAGATTTTCTGGGTGACAGGAAGGAATTTGAGAATGTTTGCATTTTCAAGGATAGAAACACATTAATATATTTAATTTTTTTCGCCTCGAGTTTCGTCGACTGATACAACAAGCGCGCTCCATTGGCTCAACCTCAAAACAACTGTCGCGTGAATTCAAAAGTTCGATGTCCACTACCTTGTCCTCTTCGATTATCCTTTGAAATTCTGGATATGCTTTAGGCGTCAATCATATTCGCGTTCCCACATGTCTATCACTTGGTATTCTTGACTTTCCAAACTCTGACTTCTTTGGCAAGTTTTGTCGTACATCTCTTCAGTGCTCAACCGTGTCAAAGGATATTAAAGTCTTGATGAGGTTAACAGTTCGTACAGCCTTGAAATAAAACTCCATAAGATTCGCACACAGCATGTGTTGGTGCTAAATCCCATCCATTATGAACCAGTCTTCTTTTCTCCACCGCCTTTTCTAGCACGTTTTGTCAGTAATACCAGTAATATAGCCAGTGCAACGTTCTGGCTGAATATTGATGGATGACGGCTTGACTTGGCGGAGGTGGAAGGATGACAATCTTGTTCTCTGACATGAACTTCGTTCTGTATATTAATTCACAAACTTTGGCAATTATAGAAAAGCCCTTTAAGGGATCGATACCACCTCCGTGCTCCATAAACAATTGTCAGACTTTTGCACGACTACATTGTGTAATGTCAACATCGGACATACAATATTTCAACATCTCTTTCTGAGTCTCAAAAGGGTTTGGTACGAAGCCTGAAAGGCCTCCCATTGTTATGTTTGCATACAGTCAGGATCCTAGTAACGGACTTCAGACAAATGAGAAAATACTGCATTGACTGATGTTTTGTCCTTAAGGAATATACTGTCTGGACACTAAACAGCCGCGACATCTCCCCGCAATATATACGTTGCTTCCGATGTCTAAATCCTTGGTCACAAAAGCCACAGAACTATATTTTGCAGTGGACACAGTCGGAGGGGATGTATGGAGTTCATTCACTCGATCAATACACAGTTGCCTGTAGTCAATCTTAAACTCAGTTCAAACGGCATATATAAGTATTTAAATGTAACATAAATAAAATATATCTATAGTATGTACGCTGGATCAATGATATACTACTCGTTGTATTAATTATTCATTAAAAGGAAACTCGACAAACCTCGTTTTCTTTTAATGAAAAATTTATAAATCTCGTGGTATATCTTTAATTCATCGGACTATAGATACATAAATACATACATACATACATACATACATACATATATTTATTTTCAAGACGGATGGATTTTAATTAATTTCTACCAAGGGCACTTGCTCTTGCCTTTTTGTGATAGCTTGACGGTATACAGCCTACCAGAAAGCTCTATATCCGATCATTAATCTTTTTCAAAATGGTGTAGTTAGGCATATATGTTTGCATCTGGCAGCAGGAGAATAAATGCGGGTGCAGCGCATGCACAACGATACCCACTGTTATAAGCTCTGCCATTTATGGGGTGAGCGGGATGAGATGGTGGTTCTTAGCTTGGTCATTGCAACTGTCACGCTTTTCAAGGAGTATTATATTTCTGCTCCAGAATACCTCTTTTGCAACATTCATTTTTTATTTTCGACGAATGCAGGATTCCCGCATAAAACTCGGGTGAGATAACTATGTGTTGTTTAACAAACAAGTACAATATCGAAATACAACATAATTATCTTCAAATACGTCTCTTTCATATCTTTCAGAAAACATGAAATATGGATGAAGAGTCGCTGTTCCAACAAACTTTCTTCAAATTACCTTCCTCATTTAGCCTTAAAATTGAAGAGCTTACCAAAAGCAAGCACGTAGAGTCGCAAAAGAAAAAGCTAGAGCTTCAATGTGAGACCAACGAATTTGAAATAACTACCGAGTGGATACGGGTTTATAATCTTCTCTCTTTTCTACATTGGACGGCAGGTGACAGAGACAAAGCCTATGAACAGAACAGAAAAGCTTTGGATCTGGGGAAGGAAAATATTGTCGCTCGATGCAA
The DNA here is from genome assembly GCA_016617855.1 of Megalonaias nervosa. Lineage (NCBI taxonomy): Eukaryota > Metazoa > Mollusca > Bivalvia > Unionida > Unionidae > Megalonaias > Megalonaias nervosa. The sequence continues at coordinate 28,201 of JAECUM010014732.1, forward strand.
TCGAGTTTGGATGCAATGGCAGGATGGCCACTTGACAGAAGCATATGAGGAATTGGCTGAAGTAGAAAAACTAACAGAATCAGAAAAAGATTTACTTCTTGAAGGAAAAGCAGAAATAGCCTACGCCTACTCCACTTTTGGCCCACGCTATTTTTCGCAATCAATAAATATGTACAATACGTTGCTGGATGAAATAAATGACAAAGATATCCATAAAAAATATGTACAACTTTGGACGTTGGATATGGGGCTCATTTATAGGAAATTTTGCAATCCCGGAAACATAGTACCAACACAAGATTGGAGGGAGAGAAACATTAATGACTGTATTAAAAAAGCTGCTAACCTATTCTATAGAGTCGTTAGTTCCAATTCTCCAGCTAGATGGAAAGGACGATGCTTTGCATCCCTCGCAGAGCTATCATATATGATCTTTTCTGGGATTTGCAAAACAGAGAGTCAACAAGTCCTGTTTCCAAAGGAAATTGCAGACGAAAGCAGTGAAAGTCTACTCAATTTGGCCCTGACTGAATGTGTGGAGGATTCATATGTGTTACGAATTTGTGGCAAGCAATTCAAATACTTAGAAAAACTTGACAAAGCGGAAGAAATACTGAGGAAATCCATTAGCATCATGGAGACTTCACATGGTCATCACCATCTTGCTCTGGTCTTAAAGAAAAAGCTGATGAACAGAATTTCTGAGGCAAGAAGAAGGGGGCAAATGAATTTATATAGACGCTCCACGAGTAAGGAGTGTGTACTGAATGCTGCGCCTGATCATCAGTATAGTAATTCACAATCGCACATTTCCTCTGATGAACAAAAGCGACAAAAGGCATCAGTAAAGGGTTATAGTCATGTTTTCAGTATACCAGCCAAAGAGAAAGAGACTGTGGAAGACATTCTGGCACATTTGGATAAAGCAATACAATATGGCAATGAATGGGCATCTGTTGAAAAGGGTTTGTTGTTGCGGCAAATAAAAGAGCCGCAGAAGGCATTTGAAACATTCTTAAAGACTTTACGTATGAAAGAATTAGGTACCGCTACTGTTACTGTGGCATGCTATGAACACCTTGGTGCCTGTTGTAGAGATCTTGCGCAAGATGAAGTAGATCCAGAGAAAAAGCGAAAATTGAAATCAGACGCTATTAAATATTTTCGAAAAGCAATCGAAACGATGGCTCGTAAAGTTAGTCAAGATCTTTATTTCTTGAAAGATGGGTGGATGGCATATTCATCAGTGAAGGACATGCTCCAACCACAAAAGAGAGATCTAGCCACGCTGAAAATCTTTTCAGAGCTCAGCAAATTGCTGGGAAAGTATGGTGATACGCTTGATTTCTATGATCAGATCATTAAACTAGATGAGAAAGAAGCCAATGATCCTGTAATAATCTGTGGAAAGATTCAGATATTGCTGAAGGAAAGTCGTTATGAGCAAGCAGCAGTTTTGCTAGACCTTCATAGTTGCACGGAGAATAAATACAAAATTACTGAAGAGTTCTGTAAGTTGGTATATCTTAAGTGTGCCTTCCATATGCTTAGTACTAATAAAAAGGAAGACTCTGGACAAAGATTTAGACAGGCATTTGATATTAGTTACGCCGACAAACCTAACGGAGAACCAGATTTTGACATCTTTTTCCTGTACGACGAAGATGTCGAGACTGAAAAGGATGGAAACACATCACCTGCATCTGCACTTGCAATTAACTTGAAGGAAATATTGCCTGGAGATCCAGGACTACGAACCACAAGAAACAGCGAGAACGTCAAGGCCGGCAGATGGAAGCGACAAGAACAGACACAACAAATGGAGTCAAGCGTCAACATCATTGTGATACTGGATACAAATGAAGAGCCACAAGGAGAACTGCAGTATTTCATCAAAATAGCACAGCAAATTGACGAAGAACACAAATCGAAACTTAGCCTTATTATTTTAGATGGGTGTTCTTGTCCCCGAGAACTCATTGCTTTTCCAAGAATTACTTTTGATAAGAAACTTCTACAGTGCAAAGATGATTTCATCCGGTGGACTCAAAAATTATTTTATAGCTTGCTAGGTGTCCACGATAACGAAGATTAGCAATCGAATATAAGATGACTGTAACTGGTGTCGTCTGGATTGAGATGTAATGAAAGCTAATTTTTAAAAAAAACTTCTCAAAACGAAATTCATCGATAATAGCGTCGTATAAATAGTGTGCTGATTCTTTAGAACAGGTGATATACTACACATATAATACATATCGAAAATATTTTGTAATGTATGGTGGTTATTTAAAGTGGGTTGCTTGTGGGGATACGTTTTGTTAGTAATATTACGTAAAAAGGGGGTACTTAACAAATAATTACAACTTTGCTAGCAAACCTTCCCCATCCTGTTCGCACTCTGGTTTTCCATATATTTATATCCGAGCCTGATAAACCATCTTGACCTCTGATGCACAGGATAACACAATTATTCTTCTTATTATCTTTATTTATCCAGCTGGAGATGTGCAAACCTTATTCAAGCACGTCAAACCTATTGTATTTATTTATATAATTACTTCTTGGTTTTCTTGACATTTTGCCATTTCTTTAGCTTTTTGCTCTGACGACGATATATATTATAATAATAGACTGCACAGATATAATGTTGGCGTCATTTGACATATCACTTTACTTTTGAAGTCAGTTCGTAACTTATCTATCCCGTTTCTGGTACTGGGCTGCTTCTATCAACGGTCGACTAAAGATACTAGAAAATAAACTACATTACGCAGGTCTCCTGAAAATGCACCTCGCATTTTCAGCCAGACAGATAAATAATGAAAATAACATTTACTAAGGAGAATTAATAAAGCTAAAACTCATCAGTTAATCAGAAACTTTTGCAAGATGCATTGAATTTCCAATGAATTTTCGGTTTTCTAAAAGATGAGGTCAACAATGAAAGATCTCCAATTCTACTGCATCGTATATGCCATTAATTACACTTGTTAACGGCGCCTGTAAAATGCAAAGTTGCATGACCGTTTGTACCAATGTGTCAAGAATATTTGTTTGGCCAGAACTTCACTTACGTCTCTTGACACTGTCAGATATCCGAAATAAACAGGTTAGTTGATTTTTGTTAAGTTCAGATAGTGTCTAATCTCTGTTTGCTCCCTTTCAGCCTCGCCCTGTTCAGTTCCTTTGGGGGATAGGGCGACAATAGTTTCCCAAACGCCCCTGAAGTACGGTCATAATTCTCACCAGCACCATCTCTCAGCTGTTCCGATGAGAGCACAAATCCTTTCGCCGCCATGCAAACTTTACTTAAACACAACGTAATAGTTCTATGTACTTCATGGCTTTTGTGTGCCTTCAAGAACTAAACATAACTGGGATTCAGTCACTAAGCATATGTGATAAGTGGGTCTTTTAAACTCCTTCGAGTAAAGATAGAAACAAAAATAAACATTACTTTTTGTGTTATTTTTCAGTTTAATTTAATAACCCACGTACAAAATAAGTTTAAATGTTGATGTGGTTTAAAATATATATTAAATAGGTATTGAATTTGTGGTGAAAAATATTCTTATTACTTTGATAGTTTAGTGGGGCTACTCTCAAGTTTGTCCGTCTCTGCCATAAAAATTCAATAACCGATACACATCGTATGTTCCAGGACAATCAATGTAAGGTGCCACTAAGTCTATATATATTCATCTCCATCAGCTGGAAGAGGAAGAGTAAAAGTGGCTGCTTTTCCCTCTTGTATTTTGTTTTTAACACTCTTCAGGGCAACTAGAGGACATAATTAAGAAGCAAACTTTATTTACTGTATAACCTCGGCAGATGTTTGTACGATTTTAGTAATTGTTTCTCCAACTTTATTCTAGTGTGATATCACAACCAAAAAATCCACGAAATCTAGTAAACGTCCATAAAAATCTTTGTTAACTAGAATCTGCAACGAATATGTTTAAATTTTCAGATGTTTTGTGTGGATATTGTGAACAACAGTGGCGAAGAGCCAGTAAGTATCATATTGTGGTACCAAGAGTTAATGGTGCAGTCTCTACCATATTCCATTCTAATACAGTAAAATAATAGAACTCTGTATTAACAATGTGAATAATACCACTAATTAAATCAGATGTCAGACGGTATTTAAGTCTTAGCCCTAAAATGAAGCCACATGACAACAGAAATTAAACAAACTTGACCACTCAGATTAGATCATCAAAAATCAAACGTTTGCAAATTGTGAGTAGTGTGCTTCTAAACCTTTTTTTTTTTTTTTTTATGTAAAACTCTCAGTGTGAAATTATCTTAGGCCAGGAACGATTTTATTAGTTTATACTACACCTGTCAAGATACTAACATCATTCATCTGTAAGTCACTTTGCATAATATGTTTTAAATTAGGAGAGTATATGCATATGTATGTTAATTGGCACTTCAGCACAGTAGTTGCTATAAGGCGCCATTTAAAAAGTTCTTAAAATATAAAGATGAAGAATTGCACAAACACTTTAGGAAGTATAGTTCATTCCAAATAAGTGTAAGCGTGAAGCACAACAAGATAATATATTGACGTAAAGATCATGAAATTGTGAGGAAAGGCATACACACAAATGCAAATAATACATGTAAAATCTTAAAAAAAACATATTAAGCACCTGCAGACAACTAAACTGCATACATTATCTCACAGATTCCATATTGAAAGGGGCAGCTGGGTAAGCCGCATGCAGTATCATATGAAAATATGACATATCGTTGTCAAAGTTACATTGAATATAGACTCAAGTGTATGTCTAAATATTATTAGAAACATATAAATATCATAAAATTTATACATCTACTGTCAAGTAACCATCAGGAAATGACACGAAATTTAAGTACTTTTTAGTTTAGATCTTTTGTATGTCACAATGACTTTAGAAGCATACATCATAATCCATTAACGTATTACAATATTATAGAAAGCACACATTCTTGATAATCGAAAGTCGTACATGATGATGCTCTGTAAGATGATAATTATAAATTGTTACATTTGTTGGATTAACTGATTCAGTTGGTGATAGTTTGCTCACTTTTTCTTTTCTTTTTAATGCAACTGTATGATTTATCTTTGTATCTTTTTTGTCTTCTACAGATTGTTTGCTGTTTAATTCTGCCGTAGTAATAACCATATTAATAAATCATAATGACTAAGATTTTATTTCATACATCGGAAATTTTGAATATGATTATGTCGCTTAATGCATGTCATTACTCATTTGCTATTAACTAATTTTGCATATTTGTATATTTGCGAAGCTCGATAGGCTATAATGTACATAAAAATGCTTTGTGATTATAATTGCTATTTTGGAATCATACCACGTAACACCACGTGGGCAGTGGCGGTTACGAGGCGGGTTAGGGTTGGGTGGGGTCAATTTTTGTTGTTGCTTTTATTGCAGCAGAAATTTGTATAGTATTTCACCTTCTTTTTCTAAAAGATACAATTCATCACAAAACATATACCGAAGTGGTGGTGGAGAGGAGGGAGGTTGACATCTGGATACATAATTGTTCTCTATAGCAAAAAAGATGCCCTGCAGTCTTCTAAATGTTAATGAGGGACATAGAACGGTTACCGACAACATCAGGACATCATTATTTACAAAGGATTCTTTTTATTTTGTAATCATAAAACAGATTTGTATAAGGACAAATTAGTGGTTGAATTCATTAAAATGTGAAATTTCATTTATCCAACTTTTGCATACAAATCGTACACACGTACTGTACACACTATAGTAGAATAAGTCGACACACATAATATAAATACAATGCTGTTCTTATTCTAGAAATGTCTTTTGTCAGTATTTGTGACCCTTATTGACTATTTCAAAGTATGCCGCGCGTATTTACAATCATTTCCTTTTAACTTTATACGTTTCTAAAATGAGTATGTTTCAACTGATATCATCTACAGTGCAAATTCATTGACCCTTTGCAGTTTGAGGTGTCTTCAAATCATAAACCCATGACACGGTCTATACACAACACTAGTTCAAATGAAATGAATGCAATACATTTACAATGGAGGGCTTACACAATAAATCCACACGATGCTACGAGGATAACCCATATTAAAATACCAATTATACAAATGGTCACATTGTCCCACGCAATTCAGACTTCCGAATTGTGCGACCATGACAATATACGTAAATGTAATGTGATATATTGCCCCCTTCTTTAAACACACACACACACACACACACACACACACACACACACACACACAGAGTTTATGCTTAACATTAATGATATAGTATTAAGATGCAAATCTCGTTCACCCCTTCCCCTTCTCATTGCATCGTTATGTACTAAGCAGAGAGAGGGAAGGGGGAAAGTGCATTCAAACGGTTCGAAATATATCAGATAATATAATGATAAATCTCTCTCCGTAGTTCAGTTGACAATGTCTGACTTTTAATCACAGGGTTATAATAAGGATATAATCTGCACATATTGATGTGCAGTAAAACGTCATATATGTCAAAAGGAAAATACATTTCCGGGTAATCGTGAGGTAAAGTATTTAATTTACTCATGAATATTATTAAATCGGCATTATAATAAAGCATATAAATCACTTTATAAAACTTAAAGCAGTGTAAGAAAATAATCTATTATGCTACTTTATTGTTGCCTAAAGATGTTTTGTTTGATGGAAAAGAGTGATATTTTTCTTTCTGATTGTTATTGTCTGATAGGTGAATCATATAATATGTTTGGAGATAAAATGATAACTGATGTCGTCCCGTAATCGATTCGAGTTATGTACTTGAATCGCGAAGAGAAAGCATAACCCTTTACAAATTCATCATATCATGCAGATTTTTGTACTTCAGATATTTTAATTCTTAAAAAGCAAGAAATAGTAACAATTTGATAATTTCACTGACACTTTATACAGCTTACTTCAATACTGTACCAAAACAAACACAAAATATAGAGCAAATAAAACCAAAAAGCTAATAACGTCTACCATTACCCGTTGGGCTATTATGATATTATTGTCATGCAGATAAATACAATATGCTTATATCAGATATCCTGTCTTTTTCTTAAACAAAACTACACAATGAAGTGAGTGATTATTCTACAATTTAAATTAGCGCTCCGTGGGTCCTACGCGTTGTTCCTTTTGTACTGAAAAGAGCTGTCTAATGGATGACGGCATGCGAAAGTTTCTGACTTGCAAGTGTGGCTTGTCAGTGGTTCTTTCCAAATAAGACATTAATTTTGATTATCATTACTTTGAATGTTCACCGTAACCTGCTTCAGCGGACGTATCCATATAGAAGATACCCGTTCATAACAAACACAGTAAAGGATCCCAAAATGAAAACTTTTCTTATAATGGAGCACTTGTCGACAGTGACTGTTTTTTGTTTTTGAGGCAAAATTTATGTATAACGGACATAGTGACCTAACATATGCTGATTTGCCTCACGTGCATCTCGTCACGGGCGCTATCGAATTCACACAGATTATTGAAGCCCATATAGTTTTCACATCTAACGACACAGTGGACAACTGCAATATCCGTCTAGGTCTTATTACATCTTAATTTTCCCTAGTATTGTTTTCGTAACCAGTCTGGTCTTACTTCAATCAGATCTAAAAGGATGCAGTCTTGTTCAGAAGTAATCCTATTACCTCTTTGACTTACTTTTATGTTGTTGTTGTTGTTGTTGTTGTTGTTATGGGGCTTAACGCCATTTTTCAGCACACGATAGGCTATACATGGCGGCCAGTATTAATGGTGGAGGAAGAAACCGGGAAATCCGCGGAAAGAACCACC
>JAECUM010014733.1:0-16169 GCA_016617855.1 Megalonaias nervosa
GTGGTGTTTTTTGTGGTTCTGGATAATCACGAAGTGATTGTTCAAATGATTTTGATGCTTTTCGTTGTTCTCGTAATCGTTTTATTCTTTCTTGTTGTTCTTGTTTTCGTTGTTCTAGTTGTTGTATCTTTTGTTTTAGTCGTTGTACTCCTTGTGGTGATGATGGTGTCTTTGGTGATGATTCAAATTGTGGTGGTGGTAATTCAAATTGTGGTGGTGGTAATTCAAATTGTGGTGGTTGTGATGATTCAAATTGTGGTGGTGATCGTTTACCTTGTTCAACTTCTTCTATATATTTATTTAAAGACTCACCAAAACTGTTAAAATCCTTAATATCTTCACTAGATCTGATTTCTGGAATACCAGTAGCGACGCGATATACATCTCTGATCCAATTGGTAGAGCTTAATGATTTAATATATTCTGGTTTTACATATTTTTTTCTTTCATAATATCCATACGCGGCAATATCAAATAATTGGGTTGGATCCCTGATAGCAGCAATACCTTCAGATGTAAATTTATCTATTATCTTAGTTCTGGTTCTTGGTGGTTGTGGTGCTTGTGGTTGAGCTGCTTGTGGTGGTGGTTGAGCAGCTTGAATACGACCAGCAATATCAGCAGGTAATGTTTCAAGAGCTCGTTGTGTTGCCTCAGTTGCTGTAACAATTTTCTTTGTTGGTTCGACAATCGGTTTAAATAATTTTTCTGTACCCTCTGTAAATTCCACCTGAGACTCCTGACGCGATTGTAGTTGTTGTTTAACAGAATCACGAACGGGTAGATATTTTTTAATTGCCTCTAGTCGCCCTCGAGCTAATTTAGCTGAGTGTGGTTCTCCAATACTCATTATTGATAATATTTATATGGCTGTTTAATTTATAGCAGCAGTAGAGCTGTTGAAGGAAATACGCACGTGACCAGATTGTGAAAAAATCTGGTCAATTAAAGAAGTTTTCATTATTAAGACAAAAACTTCTTTTTTTTTTCAGGGAACCCTTAATTTTCAAAAATAAGGTCTCTACAAAGTTGTAGGGTCCAGCTCTACTGCTGCTACTGTACATCAATCTGTTAGAGGAAGTTTGGAAAATCTCAACAATTTTTTGCATAAATATTGAATTAAAGAAGCTTACTTTTGCGGTCTGTGTATTCCCATGAAGTAGTCAAGTTCAATGTCACTGATGTTCAAGGAACGACATTTAACACACAAGAACTTTAAGTCTTTATCAAGATCAATCCATTTTGATAGTTCTACGTTTGTGATGTCCAAACAACTTGGATGGTACCATAACTTGCACATTCCGCATTGTGAACTCTCTATCTGATACATCTTGTCTGGCAGTGACCACATATAAACTTTGGATTGAATTTTGTAGCCATGATTAATGAATTTGAGCGATGAAAAATATCATACGTAAGTGTCATATAAATGTAATCATCAAATCTTACAAATACTCCTAAACTGACTGTACTCATGATTACGGGACTACTAGGCCCATAGCAGAGTCGGCCCATTAACGTACTCAGTCCATAACGTACTGGGCCACATAATGAACTCGTCCCATTGCGTATTCGGCCCATTATGTATGTTCGGTCAACCTTTCGGTCCACCATTTATATAATAATAATGTGGATGTAATGTTTTTTGTTCAATGGCCATTTCTTTTTTTATATTCCTTGGACGTTTCTTTCAACGATCATCTATTCCGCAATAGAAATATTGTGAGAAAAAAATCATAATCGAAAAAATAATTAAATTATATAGTGCATAATGAACTTTCCGAAACTGACCCTTGTCCTGCAGCTGTCAATTGTTAATTGAGTTTGTAATTGTAATTGTAATTGTAAATATGTGTTGACGTGTGCAAATCTGATTACAGTCACACTTCCCGTCGCTATACAGTACATTTTGTATCAACAATAAATATTTTCCATTATTCTAAGTTTAAAACGTCTTTGTCCTTGTAAGGCCGTTATGTTAATTGACTTAAATAGATATTATTTTTTAATAAAAAGATAATCACATAAAGAAAATATTCAAACTCTTATATTTATTTTTCTAGCATACACTTTTGTATTTTTGCCCGGCTTTGCCCTGTTTTATTCCTTATCTCAATCTGTTGTTTTCACGTCACCAAAATGTTTAGCAAAGACGTTATGTTTTTAACATTACGAAGAAAAAGTGGAATGTATTACAGTATTGATTTGTAACAAGGAAAATTATATTACTGTGTGGATTTGTTCCGCTTTAGTAATCTTTCACCAGGTGATAATCCTATTAAAACCGACAAAAAGTTTAAAAAATTTAAATATTGAATATAATCAACAAGACGTTTTAATGAATAAATATACTGACGAATAGTGTTTAGACATAGATCTTTCCTTGCCCAAGTGATACTAGTTATCATTCATTTTTTTTTTTTATTTTTTTTTTGGGGGGGGGTTTGGTAGCACCAGACAGATGCCCCCCCCCCAAAAAAAATGAAAAGTGTTTTACATGTTGATGTACCCCCTAACGTCTGTTGTGTTGTGCTTTTTATTAAAAAGAATTTCGTACAAAAAATGGATTTAGGGGTAGTTGTTTCCCTAGTGTGTGAAGAACCCAGGCTAGTTCTTTTATCTAAGGGGTTGTTCATCCTACCAAGGACTTCATTGTCCGAGGCGGATTCCCTTCCCCTATGTTTTATAGTGATCTTTCCAAGGAGCTCCTAAAGTCCTGTTTCTTATGTTTGTTTTTGCTATATTGTTTGTTGTAAAGACAGCGGTATATCAAAAATTTACCCAAGTTGTCTTTTTGTACTTTTCGTTTTAAAAAAATCTACTTGTTTTTGTTTAATTTTCTTTCTTATTTTTTAAAGAAATATTTTTTTTTCAATTTATACCTTTGAGTTTTTGTCTATTAGACGAGCGATTTTTGTATCTTCTATAAAAATATATACAAAGAAAAGGCACATATTGTGTGTATTTCTGTTTTGTATGCTTTATGTGTTGATCTCTCATTCCTTTATCGAGGGTACTTCCTAGTCTGATATAGAAGGCAGCACCACTTTATTTATCCTTTGCCGCCCTCTATTTGGGCATAGTTGGACCCCTTTTTGTTTTGTCCGAACATTTTGTAGATATATACCCAAGCAGCAGGGAGGGTGAACAGACCACTTTTTGTAGAGCCTTCATTTTTGAAAAATAAGGGTTCCTACAAGGGCTAAAAAAAATTATGTTTGAAACAAAACGACTACGAATATTTTGAAAAATGGAACCAAAAAAATATCACATACATGTGGTCGCCCCTCCCTCCTGCTGTCGATTTGAAACCAATGATTTAAATTCAAAAATAAACAGCAGCTATGACGTTCAGTCTACCATTCCACTGGGTCCCTTCTGCCGGTAAAGTCTTTTGCCAATAAAGGCACTCTTTCATCGGTTAAAACCTGTCTTATGGTCCACAGGCACCTTATTGAGACTTTTTGGTCCAGCGGACATTCTTTCTGAATGCCCCTATGTGGGTACCCTTCAGTGATTACGACTTCACATCATCCTGCTGTTTATTTTAGAACGCAAGCGCATATAGTACCCCCCCCCAAAAAAAAATCAAACCCCGGGGAAAGTGCAAAACTGCACTCGCCACGTTGTTTGACGTTGGCGAGGGTTACATGAGGCTTATGCTCGCGCCCCAATTATTAAAATAAATGGCATCCCAGGGCCACAAACCACCGACATGTTTCAGTCATGGGGAACCGAACCCTAGACCTCGAGTACGAGAGTCAGACGTGATAGCAATACACCATGTTCCACTTGCAAATATGTGTTTCAAAAATAAATATATAAGCATTGACTCTGTCACTGCAGATTCTGTGATCAGTATTTTCTCTGATTCTGAATAAAATCTACAATTTTACATATTTCTGCCGTTTCTGCCTTGTTTAAATATTATACTATCAACCCTTGATTTCATCAGGACAGAACTATCTAGCAATGAATGCATGGATCGATATTATTCAGTTTATTCCGGTCTTAACAAAAAAAATCAATAATAACTAATTGTCTATAGCGTGGTTCGTCCTGATTTTAGGCAACAAATTTTTTGTGGTTTGATTATTTAAAATATGTAGATTTCTCAGACTTTTCAGAGATATGAGGCTGGGAAATCGAAGTCAAAGAAGAAACATGACTGTATAGGTATGAAACTATTAATTCTCTATGAACCGTTTTATCCTTGACTGTCAAGGGAAATAACTGCTTCATTACTCTATGAGTGACAGAGTTATTCAGCATCAAGGACCAAATATTCTATCTATACCTATACGAAAATTTATCGTGATGACACCAAACGGGGTAGCTTGTGCTTTTGAAAAAAAGTGTTTGAACTTAATCATATCCATGTCCCCAGAACACCAAGTATAAAAAATATTTTGCAGCGTATGATTATCAACTCCGTTAAACACAACTAAAATATTACAGTTATCTCTGATCACTTTTGGAATTTGTGTATAACGCTGTGCAACATAAATCACGTCTGTGTTTTTATGTCTGCGTCTGGAAAATATCCGGGCAGGATTTGATTGTTTATCCAGCATGACATCATCGTATACTACTAAATTATTAATACTTCCATCAAGGTCATCTACAGATGGCGCTTCATCAATATCAGTGATAAAATCAATAACGTCACTCTCTTCATATAACGATTTTGCATTTTCATTAAAATCTTTAAGTACTTCATAGCATCGCTGGTCATCTACAGATGGAGCTACTAAATATAATTTATCCCACTTGAGCCATCTGATTATCAAATTAAGCAATAATTGTGTTTTGCCTGATCCAGATGGACCTATTATGATTGCCCTAATAGAATTTGGTAGCGCTGGGTGATGCTTGACTGGTCTTGTTTTCGTGTCGCCGAAAGTCAATTATATCCATATGATAAATGATATGAATTTATATTGTGTTCGATGCAGGGCAACCACCCCAACCACTGGATTAACAACAATAATAACAAAAAATAAAAAACGCGCACTTACAGGTAAGTGTGAAAAGTGTGGTACAAAAAAATACAAATTTATTTCGTCTAGTACAAAGACAGGAGGTGATATCGCCGCTTCGTTGGGAAAATTACCAGGGGTTCCGTGGGCGAAATATCCCGGGGGGAAACACTTACCCGGATACAATTATTGTGGTCCTGGAACTCGACTTGATATTCAACTTTATGATCAAAATCAACCGCGACCTGGAGAGTATCCAATAAACAAGATTGATCAAGCATGTCATGTTCATGATGTTGCGCATAAAAGCAAGGATTTACAACAACGGCATCTCGCAGATGTGAAATAGATTCATGCGTTAAATTCTATACCTGATAAATCTCTCAGAGAAAAACTCGCTAGTTTTCTAGTGAAATCTGCTATGAAAGGTAAAATAATGCTAGGGGCTGGGTAATTAATTATATAATTATTATAATGGAATCCATTTATTATAGCCCAAGAGGATATTGGAAGGGCAAAGCAGCGATTAGTAAACTTGCTGAAGCAGCAAAAGTCTCACGTGCTGTTGCTGCAGCGTGGTTAGCACGACAGGCAATATGGCAAATCTATCTACGTCCACCTAAAAAAATTCAGTACGCGTATTTTGATGTCAGCGTCCCCAATGAAGTTCATCAAGCAGATATTTTGTTTTTAATGAACGATACTATTAAAACACGTGGACGTCAATCACGCACATACAAATACGCGTTAACTGTCGTTGATGTTGCAAGTAGATATAAAGAAGCGGAGCCGCTATCAACAAAAACAACATCTGAAGTTGCATCTGCGTTTGAACGAATTTATCAGCGAGGACCATTACGATGGCCACAGTTGCTACAAGTTGATCCTGGCAAAGAATTTCTCGGTGAAGTATCATTGCTGATGAAAAAACATAATGTCAAAATCAGACGAGGACACATCGCAATTCATCGTAATCAGGCAATCGTTGAAAGATTTAATCGAACACTCGCTGAGCCGTTATTTGGATACCAGTATGCGAAGGAAATAATTCAGGCAGATACAAGATCTCGTGAATGGATTGCAAGATTACCAAGTGTGATAGTTGCGTTAAATAATGAGATTACTCGTGCAACTGCTATGAAACCTATTAATGCAATTACAAAAAAAACATATACCCCGTATCGATGTCTACGGACAGCGACGTGACTTTTCAAAACATCCAGTGTTAGGTAATGTTACTGTCAGATATTTATATGAACCTGGTGAACTTGAAGGGGGTAAAAAAAGAGCAACTGATCCTATCTGGAGTGTGACTACACATAAAATTTCTAGCGTGGTTCGATCCACGGGTAGACCCGCCATCTACAGACTGGATTCAAATGCTCCTCAGCGTGGATTTGTACGTGAACAATTACAAGTAATTCCTGAGGACACACAATTACCACCGCGTTCACTTTTGTAAACTAGCACCAGGGCGTCCAGCGCCCCGACGTCGATTGCATTCAAGACAGGTCAGCATCACATTTTTGCGTGTGTGACCAAGATCACTATTAATTCTGTCTACGGTGAACTGCCTTGGATTATTACTCGTATACTCCCATAGCATATTACAGTTACAACTTGCACAATGATTATTCTGTCGTTGTTTTAGTGTCATAATCAATTCAGTATCAATATCAAAGTCGCGATTATTTTTTTTTTGTTGTCACATTGCTTATAACCAAATAGTTTTTTTTCTTATTACGCCAACAACAACTTCGTTGTCGTCGCTAGCAGTTTGATTATTATTTTCTGTAGCATTCATAATAACCCTGTGTAGTTGAGATATTCTTCTGACTCAAGACACTGCGAGATAAACTAAATTTGACCATTCCATTCTATCATCGACAATCCAGATATTTGTACCAGCAATAGTTAGTCCTTGTGACGAATGAATCGATATAGCGTTTCCTAATTTCCGTGGGGTTTTATTCATGATCAACGCGCTCTCAACAACATCAACATCAACCAAAACAATATCATTCAATACAAGATTTTGTTTTTACATTTGTTCCTGGAATTTCAACTTCAATATTCTGTCGTCGAGTATCTGCTGGGCGATAACACAATGGTACAAATAGATTTTAAAACTTTTCTTTATGTAACAGAAATGATTTCTCTTGCAGTTCATCACGAACTATTTTCCTACTCGCAACTATTAAATCATTTGTTCTCCATAAATTCCAAAAATCATTTACAGGAGTTTCTGGAATTATTTCACGCATTATCTCACATTGTATTTTATCTGGCTGTAGTCTGATTAATCTTTTAAATTCTTTCAGAGGTTCATCAATAGCTCTATGATCATCATTTATTTCTTCATAATAATCCACAAATGATTTTAACCACTCATGTGGAGACTGACCGACGAAAGGTGGTGGTTGACCATGATCGCCGCACATAATCACAGCAGTATTTTTCGTTAATAACAATCGAGAAATTTTTTTAGTGTGTCTAACGACACCGTACAAATCTCATCACAGATGATGATTTTGGGAATATATTTCTCACCCATTCGCTCAGGAGTCCATGTGTCTCCGCACCATCTGAAGAAACTATGATATGTACATGATTTTACTCTTCGTTGTTTTATTTCTCTTGCTAGTCTATGTGTAGGTGTCAACACAATCATATCTGAACTCCTAAATAATTCAATGGCACGTGTTGTTTTATCAGAACCTCCAGGTCCATTGAGATAAATGGTTTTATGTCTGACCACGGGATCAAATACAGATGGTGATGTTGATACTGGTATTTGATTGTCATCACCGTAGTATATTTCTTTGATATCAACGTCTGCTGATTCAGAATAATCGAGTATACTTTCGTGTTTTATTTTCCATGATCCCCATTCACCATTACCGAGTAACGGTTTTACCAAATCCACGTACGCGCTATTTATATAAAATGAATCCGTAGCAACTCTGACAGCGTAACAAGGAAATCTATTTATCATCGATAATAAATTTATAGAAACGTAAGCGAGCATAGAAAATCTTAAATTAGTAAATTGCGGTGACTCACCATCGATATAACTCACGATTGTACCTAATTTAATTCCGTCTGATGAATAAGCATTACTTCTGCTTATAAATGTTCCTTTGTTCGTTGTATCAGTAATTATAAAATCCAACTCGTTGTATTTTTGTATCAAATCAGCGAATAAATTTTTAACGTCAACAAACATCCGATTAAATTCATCTATTACTACTCGAATTACATTATTTGCAAGCGACATGGTGTATTCCGAACTTCCTATGTGACTTCTGTCACGAATAATCCATGGTTCATAATTTCGATGTTCCGGAATTTTAATAAACCTTTGCTTCGTAGTGAGAAATTCATCTTTGTGTGGTTCTGGTGGCCCTACATAAACAGGTTCAACTTCAGGTCATCCTAACACAGATCTAATCGAAGACTGATAAATGTCCACAGCGTAATCCGGTGATAATATTTCAATGGCCGATGACAGCGTTGGCTCGTGGACGTAATGGCAATCTTTGATTATTTACCTGTTATGGATTTAATTCTACGCTGGAATTCGTTGTTGATCTGTTCGATTTGATAACTTCCCGTTGGAATACTGACTACTTGCCAATCAGGAGTTTCATCGGGTTTATTTTTATTTGCAAATACTAATGAATTATTAGGTTGTAGTCCACCAAACGATTTTGACCTGATGTTGGGCCAACTATAATAAACTCGTAATTGTGCCAACGCTATCTCGGAAGCTGGTATTGCTGTCGGAAAATTAATACTGAATTCAGGATTAGTTGAACTCGTCGATATCATTGTGGTTCTTACCGGAGCAATATTAGTAACGATCTGTTGTAATAATTCCCTTGACTCGGCCATTATTATACCATTATTGTTTTAAATCCTGTTCAGGAATTTTTTCATCAAATACTTCACTGTAGATCTTTATTATATTACTGAATTCTTCGTCAGATATTATTCCATCATTAAGCGACGAGAAAATCATCAATGATAATTTAGAGTATGCGGTCGTTGCAGTATGTAATTTCATCGTGTACTCGTTCAATTTTTCATTTGTGCACGTATCTATCTTTTTCGCGATAATATTAAATATTCCAGCGATCGTGGTTGACGATGAAACAATGATTGTTACAACGATCGGCGCTGTCATCGTCAACGTTGATAATACTACGCCGGTTCCAGCAACAATCGCGGAAACCGAATAAACGATGATATCAACGACAACCGCACGTCTACGATATTTCTTTATTTTTGCTGTATAATTATCGATGATGGTTTTTAGTTTATTCTGCCATGTTATTACTTGATCGTATCTGTATCGCTGAACGTCTATCATTATACTTTAGTTGCTGTCTAAGACAGCGATAAATTCCAGACACCACCAGTAACGTCTCGGGGGTATTTCCGTTGATGTCAACGTAAATGTTTCTTTGGTGTCCTTGTTTAGCATCACCAGTAGAGGATTATGATATACATTCGGTGATGATGAAATGGCCGCAGTAATTTCCCAACCATGCATGGACAGCCTGTATAACCCAGTTACTTCTGCGGTATGTTCGAGAGTGTTATCGCGCGGTGTCCACGTTGATACCCCAGACGCCATCGTGTACGTGATGTTGCTAATTTGTTTGTGTGGAATTTTAATCAGATTGGTTTTATTGACGATATTAGGAATTCCACTGCGAAAATTCATAAACAGTTGTATGTGATCATAAAATTCAGTTCTAAGTGCGGTCATTCCATCATTGATCGTCGACAACGAAGTTGTCATCGGAATATTTTTATCATCCACATATTTCTTTGTTGCGAAATCTTCATCACCTGCTGGTTCTCTTAAAGCAACGATTTTATTTCCATTCATGTTAAGTTCACCTGTTATTGTATCACATGCGGATTTTAAACGATCAGCGACACTTTTTTTAATTTCATCTCTGATAGTTGCGATTGATACATGTGACTCTCTGATTCTACCACCGTCAGTAAATACTGGAATATTGTCCGTGGTAGCACCAAGAACTCTACGAATTATATCGATCCACTTGATATTACTCGTCTTCAAAACACCGAATTTATCCTGAAAAATAATGCTGGAATAGCTGCGAGAAGCGGAAATATTCCTCCGGTTTTAATAGTATCCTTGATTGCACCCACGGAAAGATTTAATCGTATTCCTTTATTGGCGAGTTTAGCTTCGTTGAATCTCTTAAACTGACGTTCGGTCAACGATAATTTATTTGCACCGCTCATTTGTTCTTGTTTTAATGATATTTTTGTTCCGCATCGTGATGCTAACGGTGATTGTAATCATTTAATCTGACCCTGGGTCAGACTGACACTGACATGATGATATGACATTTATGATATATATTTGACTTCTAAATTAACGCTTGCATATTCTCTACGGGAGCATCAACGACTCTCATTCGTCCGCCAACACCTTCAAGTAATGCTATTTGCCACGTAAATACCCCATTAATTGTACTTTGAATAGAATCTGTAGTTGTTGTTAACCAAGACAACGTTGACTTGCCGCCGCTGCTCATGAAAGCGAGTAACCGATCTTCTTCAGATATTGCTGGAGTCATCACTGGCATCCACAATGAAAGTTTTGTTAAATTTACTTTACCAACATCACCAGCAAATCGCCATATTGCATCATTGTCGGTTGCTTTTCGTACAAGTACAACTGTATGTTTGGCTCTGAAAATGACCTTTCGTACGTGTCTGCAGAATGCAAACATATGTGATAGTGGAATCTTCTGTTCCCCTCCAACATTGCTCGACGTGATCTAAATCCTAAGTTGAATTCTCTATCGACATTAATAATCATACTTTGCACATCCGCGTCGGCATTTCTAGCAAAGTTTCTTGGTCGTCCTATTTCATACTGTTCGTATTTAGCGTGGTCAGAAGTATCCTTGGCAAACATCATTGATGGACCAGCTGATCTTGAATAATCGTCGCTGTATCTTGCAAGGCCAAGTACTGTCGTGGCAACATCAACATCTTTTTGAATTGATTCAATATTTCTTCCGTCGATCATGTATGTGGCGCTGTGGAACAACGCCATGATACCGTTGTTGACAAAACCAACGCTAACATTAGTGCCATACGCTGTATCATCCGTTTTTACAATTTCACCTTGTATTTCAACAAATGCTTCCGCGGGCAAGAAATATCTACTTGTATCTTGAACTTGTAATTCAATTCGTCTTCGCTGATTTGGTAATCGTGCGTCGTAAGAATAATATTGATAATCACGCACAGATTCATCTTTGAGAACTGACGCATCCATGTCAAATGCGGGATCAGGTACACGTTTGAACATGTTGTTATTGGTCATCGTCTAATACGAAGACCACTTCCTGCCATCAGACTTGCTGCTACATTTTTTTCCTTTTCATCAGCTAACTCTGCTAGTTTTTGACTTGCGGCTTGATTTATTATTTTACTAACACTTGCAGGCCTCACTTCGGTGCTGGGTAATTTTACTGGCTGAGATTTTCGTCGTATTAATCGTGCTAGTCTATCTTTGATTGCAGAGAATGCTTTACTAGCAACGTCACCAGCAGCGCTAATACCTTTTTCACGAACAACGTCAATAGCTTTCATTGCTAGTTGTTTTGCAATCGGTATTGCTTTTGGGGCTATCCTAGGAAATAAACCCTGAATGACATCACCGAGTCCATCTCCGTAAAATGTCCTGTATACAGGTAATCTTGAATTTATCACCCCGACCATAGTTAGTCCACGTTGAGCAGCGTGTATGATCATCTATTATAATAATTACATCTAACTGTTTAATCAGTGACTTAGTCACTGTGATAATCATCGGTAATTTCATTAATGAGGGACCCATATACGTTAGTATCCATGATGCCACCGGTAAATAATCGTTGACAAATTGATGAGATTTCGTTGATAATTTCAGGAGAATTATTACCAGCTCGTTTCCCACCAATTAAAATTTCTTATCTATCTACGTCGGCAAGGACGTTGTTAGGACAAGTAACAAGACCACTTCCCGTTTTGCCTTTACCAAAAGATGAAAGATAACCAAAGAGACCTCGGGATGGAGTTCCTTGTGGATCTGATTCGCCAGGTGAAGTTGGTTCGCTAGGTTTTTTCTCCTTAAGGGATTTTACTTGTTTCATTACATTTTCTTTAAACTCATCAAAATCACCAAGGTCTTTTACTTCTTCGATATTTCTAGAAACGAGATACGTAGCAATAATCCAATCATCAAATTTAAATTCTTTAACATACTCAGGTCTTAAATATTTATCTCGTTCTTCGTAATTTGCAATAAGTATTGTTCGGGATGCTTTTTGGATATCGTCAATACTCTTGCGTTTAAAATATTCATTTACTGATCTTTCTGGTTGTGGTTGTTGTTGTAGTTCCTGAAAAGCCAACGTCATTTTTTTATAGCTGTATCGTAAGCAACATATCTCCGGTCGTTAATTCGAGCTTGATCAATATTAAAACGTAAACGAAAAATCCATTTGTACCATTTCTCGCGACTTATAATATCATTAGCGTATTCGGGTTTTAGAAATTTTTTTCGTTCATCATAAGATCAAAAAGCAGTTTCAGCTATATTAAACTTTGCGATGCAGTCAATGAAACCCTCATTAAATTTATCAAATAATTTAACCCCAGCTTGGGCTTCTTCTAATTCTTGAACAGTTTCTTCGGGTGCTAAAACTTGCTGAGCGGCAGTTATTTCAGCGGGAAGTTCTCGTAGAATGCTTTTGTCTTTTTAGTTCGCTCTCCTATTTTTTCAGTTTGTTTCGCTGTTTCTTTTAACACAGGAAGAATACCTTCAGTGGTTTTCGTGACAGGTTTAAATAATTGTTCTGCGGATTCTGTAAATTCGTCTTGTGTTTGTTGACGCACTTGTAAATTTTGCTTAACACTATTATGAAGCGGAAGATATTTCTGTATCGCTTCTAGTCGCTCTCGAGCTAATCTTGCTGAATGAGCTTCACCGATCATTATTGATATAATTATAAACAATCTTTTCAAATCGACAGCAGCGGAAGGGGGGGGGGAGGTTACCACACATGTGTAAACGACGCAGCCTAATGTTTGAAAATAAACTTCAGTTTGACTTTATCGACCTTATTTTTTTTTTTTTTTCATTTTTTTTGTAAGAACCTTTATTTTTGCGCGCCGCCTTGGTCTGTTCACCCTCCCTGCTGCTTGGAGAGACCGGTAACTTTCCTGCAAGCTCTGATGGTGATGGTGGTTGCTATCCAAGTAATATCTGCCTGCAAATGTGGTAAACCGCGCACCATGAAGGAGTCCATCTGTGCTGACGAAACATGTTCGTAACATTAGTATATTAGTAAGATTCTAGCTTTCATGCTAAAAACAAGAGCAACAAGAATGTCAATAATCTTGAGGAGGAGGATGGTGGTAATGGCGATGGTTGTGGTAAAGAATCAAATAACGATACAACTTTTGATACTGCCTCTACAACTGCGGCTGCTAATAATGCTACCACCATCACTACTCCAGCTTCTGTTGCTCTTATACTTGCAGAATATTCTAACATCATCGCAAATACTATTTCTATATATAGTACCATACGTACGAAAAGTGTAAAAATTGTATGGTTCAAATATTGCTCATTTACCTCTGCATGTCAGTAAAATTTCATTGTAATAACTCATTTGGCAGGATTCTGGATTTCAAAAACTGAAACGTACTGATACACCAGGGTTTCCCATGTAGTCGAGTGGTCTAACGGGCCTGCCTATCTTCATTCCCTCTCGAATTAATGTTGCTATTATTAGGTTAATCTCTAACGGAATTTGCCATATGAACCACATCACTACATTTGGTGCACTCCGGGAAACAAATGATCAGAATTGTGAGTAAATTCATTGACTGAATCAAGGGTTGGCACCCTTTAATTCTAAACTGAATATCTGAACGTCGTTTAAACTTAACATCTTGATTATTTCAACGAATGGATTGTCAGAAACGTTTTTTTAACAAATCATTTCTTTCCTTATAAACTTTAGTTAGACTGGAAGAATGTTGAAATGTATGATAAACGGCGGTACTAGGGCTTTAAAGACACGAAGCGCTTTACGTAATTACGGAGTATCCACAACGTGATTTCCCTTTTCAATTAATTACATCTAATTTTTAATTTCAATCAAGAATGACAACATTTTCTTAATTTTAGCTACTGCATTTTTTATATTTTTTTTTGTGGTGTAGGTACCAATTTCAAAGTTCTGCCTTCTGCTACGTCGATTAAATGATCATAAGTTTATTAATGTATTTATTCTTTCTCTCTCTCTCTCAAATATCTGAATCGTGTTTATTTTCTTATAATTCTATGAAATCAAGTTTATGTATTGCCGCTATCCATGTAAATTTCAATCGATTGCTGGAGAACGGCTTATTTTAGGTTCTGTCAACTGTAGCCCCACCTCATTTGCAAACATGCATGGCAATAAACTACGGTGAAATAAAAGATTAAAAAAAGTATTACAACCTTTAGTGATTAAAGCTAATTACTTCGATAAATTCACCAAGATAAAATAAATTTATATCACTTAAATTAATAACCTTCGTTTTCTCTGAAAACGGCATAAAACAAACTGTACATCAAAAGTTGATAAAGTCGTTATTAATATGGTGTTTTGTTTACTTTCTCAAGTGAAAAGGTCAATGAAAATGTCAAACTAAATATAATGCTTTGAACGACAAACCTATGAAAATGAAACACGCATTCAGCTGGATATGTAACGTGCATTCAGTCATACATGCAAGCATACATAGACACATGTACATGTGTGCACGTTTGTATGACCCTCACAACGGTGTTTATGACTACATTAAAAATATGTTTCTGTATTACAGTGGTCATGGCAACTCCACAGAGGTTGTACTTTGTAGATAAAAACGGAGAACGCGTCACTGACAAACACTTAGCTTTCTAAAAGGTATACAAGACGTATATGAATGTCATGTACTATGTAAGTAATTAAATCTACTTATGATATTTTTTTAAGGAATCCAAACAGTTAGGCAGTGTTTCTCGATATGATAATCAGGGATAGTGTATGGTTGATGAAGGGGAAATTCATTATTTACCAAGTTGCTATTACTTCAATGCTGTTGGGCAACCTAACATTTAATGTGAAAAAGGGAAAGGAACTGTGATGTAACTACTTATCAATAACGTCAGTTGTGTTTCCTGTATCATACTTGTAATATATGTCCCATTAGCCTTGTAACAGGCTCCAGAATACATTGAAATCTAATATTTTACAGAGAGTGGCTTTTGGTGATTTTGTCTTCCACATATCTCTTATTTGGTCAAATTCTCTCCTTGCTATTTATTAATTGCATCTCAAATTAATAAAAATCAATTGTATTCTTTCTTAAGATTATTGTATTGCTTTGTTAAGCTACCCTTATCGTTTTGTGTCTTAATATGAGTTTTTGTAGATGTGTTCCTCAATCTTTAATTCAGTTCTTATTTATTCATGTGGTACACATGCCTGTACATTTTCATTGAAATCACTGGCACAACGAGTGCAAAACTTAACACAATCATATTTGCTGAATCTATTTAAACAATTAACACTTGTACCCTGATTTGTTCTAAATTGGACGTCTTAATGATTGGCACAAAGTGACGATACTTTTCAGTTCATGCAGTCTCGTAAGTGACTTTGATAGGAGACGTTTATAGCAACTAAACGCGTGTTATCTCCTTCCTATCGACATCCTTAATAAAACTGTATTTTGTCTTTCATTTCGACATATTAAACAAACATGACTTTTCTCTTTCCTTTCGACATATATATATATATATATATATATGTGTGTGTGTGTGTGTGTGTGTGTGTGTGTGTGTGTGTGTGTGTGCCTAATATTAAAGCATCCAATGGACTAAAGGACACGACTAACCAACTACCATGAACCTAGGCATAAATAGTCTCGGGCGGACACTGGTACATGACGCAAAACAGCATAGTTACTGGATGCCTACTATTATGGTTTAATACTAAGCTTTTTAACATTAGTTAAAACATAGACTGTGTTAAAAGATGGATTAACATGCAATTCATCAACGCGGTTTCATGGGACAAATAGAGTGTTAATCCTAGGCAGAATAGACCAATA
>JAECUM010014734.1:0-18623 GCA_016617855.1 Megalonaias nervosa
TCAAAGCAGAAAAACTGCTACTGCGTTTTTCGGTTACGATAACAGTTATAAATTTGATAATCAAAATATTTTAGCAAAATTTAACTCTACAAATTTGTTTTATCTTCTGCATCCAATTGTAATGCGAGAACTTGCAGTTCATAAAAGTATCAAGCTAATAGTGCAGTATCATGGTATTTTATCAAAGTTACATGCACTGCTAAAAGATATACTTGAAAATGTAGATTTCATCAACGAGATTGCCGAACCATATTTAACAGCTAAATCACGAAAAATATTAGCTGGAACAAAGTTTTCCTCTGTCGCTGATGAAATACATAAAAAATAAATAAAAAATTGGAGGAATTTACTGTATCAGGATCAGGTTGGAAATTTGAAATGATAAAAGAAGTTTTATTTCACACAATGAAATATAACGTACTTCACGGTAGTTCTTACGTTGATCTCCCTCAAAAAATAAAAAACAAATGTTGCATAAATGTCAAAAACCATGATAGAGAATATTATCGTTGGGCAATTTTCTCTGCTAGACATCCTCAAAGTTGTAACTCTGATCGCGTTGAAAAATATTTGCCTTACAAAGATAGGCAAAATTTTAATGGGATAACTTTTCCAGTGGCAGAGAATCAGATAGCAAAGTTTGAAAAACAAAACGATATTTCAATAAATGTTTTCGGAATAGATGAAAAAGAAAATGTTTGCCTGAGATATATTTCAGCACTTGCTACACAAAATACAATAAATTTATTATTTTATGAAGGATATTACAGCTGGATAAAAAAACTTTAACGGCCTAGTTGGCAGACAATATAATAAAAATAAAAATAAGAAATATTTTTGCTACTTGTTCCTGTGGCAGGCGCAGAAAATGATTAAAAAAAATCAAGCTTGTAAAAGGTTGTAGCAGTTTCAATAATTTAAAAAGTTGCTTTGGTGAAGACTACGTCTCTCTGACATGAGTATCTCGACGACTGGAGCAGATCTGATGAAATTTCTCTTCCTAACAAAGATAAATTTTACTCACAGCTAAATAATGAAAATATTACAGATGACGATTACAATATGCACAAGATATTTGGAATAAATTTGGTGGTAAGACACTTGGTGATTGTCATGATTTATATTTGAAAACAGATGTATTATTCCTAGCAGATGTTTTCGAGAGTTTTCGTAAAGTTAGTCATGAAAATTATGGATTAGATCCATGTTGGTATTATTCTGCGCCAGGATTGTCATGGGATGCTCTGCTAAAAGCAAGCAGGATAGAATTAGATCTCTTAAATGATGCTGATATGTTTAATTTTATTGAAAAAGGAATTCGCGGCGGAATCAGCGTTATAACAAAAAATATGCGGTAACTAATAATAAATTCTTAAAAATTACGACAAAAATTTACCGTCAGATTATATTATTTATCTGGTCTCTAATAATTCGTATAGTTATGCTATGTCAGAACCAATGCCGTTTAGTGGACTTCATTGGATAACTCCAGATCAATTTCTTAAATAAACTGAAAAAGATTTACCAGGACATGTCAGTTATTTTGTTGAAGTTGATCTCGATTATCCTAGTTCGTTACATGATCTAGATAACGAGTATCCGTTTTGTGCGGAGTCAATGATGATCGATTATAATCTATTATCGCCTGAACAACAGGCAATGACAACAGCAAAAATTTCGATTATTGATAAGCTAGTTCCAAATTTGTTAAAATAAATTTGTTAAATAAAAGAAATTACGTGATACATTACAAAAATTTAAAACAAGCAGAAGATGTTGGATTAATTCTGATAAAAGTTCATCGCCTGCTAAAATTTAATCAATCACGGTGGATGGCAGATTGTATTGATTTAAATAGCAAACTTCGTGCTATTGCTAAGACCGACTTTGAGACAAACTTTTTCAAGTTAATGAACAATTCCGTGTTCGGTAAGACGATGGAAAACATCAGAAGGCGAGTCAATATTGAAATTGTAAATAATGTAAATCGCAGAAATAAATTAGTCAACGATGACGGTTTTGTCAGAATGAAAATATTTGATGAAAATCTTATTGCAATACAGCGACGGAAGACAAATTTGAAGTTAAATAAACCAATTTATGTTGGTGCAGCTGTACTTGATATATCAAAATGGCTAATGTACGACTTTCACTATAATTTCACCAAAAAGCAGTGGCCCGATTCGGAGTTGCTATTTTCACTTGTTTATAGCATAAAATGTGAGGATGATTATTAAGATATTTATAACAATACAAATTTATTTGATTTATCGGATTATCCAAAAAGTAGTGCATTTCATGATGATGTAAATAAAAAAGTCATCGGCAAGATGAAAGATGAATTTATGTTTGCATCAGTTAGAGAATTTGTTGGACTAAGAAGTAAAAATGTACGCGTAATTTTAGATGACAATAAACTGACTAAAAAGCAAAAGTTATTCCTCGCAGATATGTAAAAAAGTGTATGAAATTTGATGATTTTAATGCAGCGCTAAACACCTGCACTAATTTTATTATAATGAATGTTATCAGAACAAATCATCACAAAGTTGAAAAAGATACAATTAGAAAACGTGGACTAAGTAATTTTGATGATAAGAGATATTGCGAGGACGGAATTAATACGTTAGCTATTGGACACTACGCAATTTTGTCTAAACTTTATAAACAGTCTTCGAAAAGTTAACATTAGCCGATGGAGTTATTAGCAAAATTAAAAAAATAATAGTTAATGGCCAGCAATTATCCGTTGAATTTAATGATGAAATTTCAGGTATTTGTTTTAGTAAATTTGATAGAATAAAACTCTCGCTTATCAAATCAGAAAACAGCAAATATTTTGACTATCTTGAAAAGTTGAGAGATGAGCTTATGCTGAAATACGATAATCTTCATGATCCGATCAGTCAAGAAAAATACAAGAAAATAAATATTGACCTAAACCGGTAGAAGGTTTTTGCAAAAGGTGGTAAGTATATTCTCACCAGGATAGCAATGAAGAGTTATTTCAATGTCATCCAAAAGTAAGCGGAAAAATTGAATTTTATATATATATAAATACGATAATGAATTATTCTTGATAGCTACTGTTAATATTTTAATAATAGGTGACGAAGTTCTTTAAACAAATAAAGGAGATAACTCTGTCTGTCTTCCTTGCATTATAAAGGGAAATAATCTTTCCTCATTAAGCAGTTATCCCGCTTGTTATATTGCGTAACATTGCATGACCGTCTGTAGTCAGTGTGGGTCAGTATAATTTGTAACAGAAAATGATATTTTACACCTAAGATTTACAGACATCACAGTAGTAAACAAAAAGACTTAAAAACTCTCAAGTTTAGACACTGGTCTGCGGAAAAGCCGACCCCCTTCTTCCAGGCCTTTATTTTTTCCTAAATTATTCGGATTATATGCCAGTATAGACGGTATGTCAGATTGTGGGACAGTTAAGCCCCACGTGACGTAGAGATTTAGAATGAGTGGGAATTGAACAACACACACACACACACACACACACACACACACACACACACACACCATAGTATAATCTGTATATGGCACATAACATGACGGTCATGATTAGAAACACACACATGGCACCAACCCGGTTCCGTGCGTACACACCCTTCGGGGCATTTGATTACTAGACGAGTGGCAATCGGGTCACACACTCGTCTTTGCTTGTCCGAAAGTGGAAAGGTGGGAGTATACTCGGATGAGTATATCGGAAAACTCAGTTGTTGTACGTATTTGTCAAATCTAGCCCAGTTGTCCAAATGGCGGTTCTTACTGCCAATAATGCATAAAAATTTCATTGTTAATTCATGCAAGTTCGAATTTAGAGTACAAAGTGTACATTCGTTTCCAAAATGTAACCCAATCTTCTGAGTCCTAGTGACTCATAATTCATTTTGTATCACGCCATATATGAAATTATCAAAGATCTATATAATTTGGACGAAAGTTTATAAAAGATCAAATTAGAATTTCAAGAATAATAGAGAATTATCGAAAGGGTTTTCCAATAACTTAAACGAAAATCCCCTAGTCATGCAATCTTGGTTATGAATGCTTCTTCCATGTCGAGTTCACTGGCGGCTGGCTCTTCTTCCATGCAACACCTTCGCAGGCTAACTATGACTTATACTGGGCTCCCTTCCAAAGTAAACTGGGGGCTGCCTCCTTTACTCCCTCCCAGTTCAAGTGGTAGAATTCAGAATTCCTCGCTGATATATTAGTCTGCTACAATTTGCCTGCTGCTTTTCCTTTCATACGATGGCGTAGACCACTCGTCGTCTATTTCGTTGAATGAGTTGGTCGGCTTTATGCAGCATGCTGTCACGTTAATGTAGCAATGCTACCTTTTTCTTCTTTTCTGTTGGTTATTCATTGGGTTAACGCATCGGAACCTTGGCTAGCGAAGATGGAGAGCCAGCTGCTTAATAAAATGCGTGGAGGCGAAAAGCAGGATTCACGTGCTGCACGTGTCGCCATTGACCGGTCCTGCTAGTTCGACGTCCTGTCCTTGACTGTGTGAATGAATGAATGAATGAATGAATGAATGAATGAATGAATGAATGAATGAATGAATGTAGCCAGTCTGTGTGTCCGTCTATCTATCTATCTATCTGTCTGTCTGTCTATCTATGCTTGAAATTTACGTCGTTTTCGCCAACAAGGCATGTACGACGCGATTATGCATACATAGTGGGCTGCTTAAATGATCGTGTGGGGAGGAATCGGAGTCACACCCCTCAAACGTTTATGCATACAAGGTATTCTATTCAATTGTGTCCAGTTCCCGGATTGTAGTGAGTGGGGGCACCGTAGCGACACGTAGACTTCTGTGTTAAAAAAGTGCTCCGGCACTATGGCGACAAGATTTATAGCGACAATGGGAATTAAAATTACAGACACGGTCCCGGCACTTTGGCGACAAGGGGAAGTTTAACATTGGGAATTTTAACAGTGGTGGGCCTGTTTAGCAACAAAGGGGAATGGAACAGAAATGACGTCACGGTACTCGACACTGGCAACAGTGTTGCAAGTGGCTGACTGCAATCGGGCGGAACAATGTGGCAAGGGGTTGACTTGAATACGTGCTACTCTAGGAAGGAACAAATACAATAGAGACATAGATATAGAAACATGTATAGAGACATAGAAAAGGATCTTTTTTGTGTTAACACCGTTCGGTTAACATTGAGAGCATCGCAGGGATCTTCCTCTCTTCCTCAAAATTCGTCTGACCTCTGGGCCGTAGATTAAGACTCGCTTCAGACAGCCTTGCCTCTCCACACAGATTCTTCGTTTCCAAAGGGCTGTATCAATCATCTGGGTGATAGCCCATGATGATTTGACATACATTGGATAGTCCGAGTTGAACAGCATCGACGATAGGAGGGTAGACAATTCTACGTTAGTCCACATCTTGTGACGAGAACAGATGAAGGGAATGGGGTGAACCGCGGTTATTTATAGTGGAAGAGCGGATCGAAACGAATTGAGTTCTTTCACCAATCCTAACACGCGTTACAGTCCGAAGAGAGCTACCTGTTACGTCACATTCCCTATACAGGTGCGCTAGCGTCTGTAAGCAGTGAATCAATGCAGCACAGTTAAAACATGTTGGAAACTAAGAAGACGATGAATTGGGGTGCACCGGCCGTGGAGACAAGAAGTGATGGCATAGCAGCGGCTACCAAAGCAAACACAGTCCTACCTCCAGAAGAAACGATTTTAATTGGGATTTTTTTGGATTTTCTCTTCTTCACAAGAATTTGTTCCGGTACCAGTACCTTCACCACTTTCTCCTCCTTACCGTGCGTCGAGGATTTTAAACAGAGACAGAAAGAAGAATTGGAGAAATGTTTGCAACAGCTGAAGAAGCAGAACAAGCCTTTCTCATTCAACAGCAACAGCTAGAAGAAGAGGCAAGAAGACGAAAACGACAAGAAGAAGAAGAAGCAGAGAAGAAACAAGGTCTAGAAGAGAAGGAGCACAGTGAAAGTCAAACGGTGACGGTACTCTTGGACATTTTAGCAGAGTTAAGGTGTCTGAAACAAATGTATCAGACTTCTTTAATACGACCCAAGAGAAAAAGACCTTCCCGAGCCAAACTGTTCAACCCTGTTCACACACTACTTCGCCTGAGATACCAACCTTAGTGATCTCTACCCAATCACCGACAGTAGCATGTCCAGAAGTAGGCCTTGGCCGTGGCAAAGGGATAAGCAAGTTAAAGCTCATTACTTCCAATTCCTGAGGAGTTTTTTTTTTTTTTTTGTTCTTTTTATAAAGAAAAACAAACAATAAACAAACACCCAACGGTCCTTTTCAGGGCCACCCACTTCTCTCGAAAAGAGACTATTTAATGTTTGCTAGAATCAATTAAAACTCAAATCCCTTTTTTCCCCCATGATTTAAGTGTGTGAGTGCGTGAGTGTAGGTCCTTACGATAACAAAAATAAAAACCAGGAGACACTTAAGTTTTTCTTTCTGGTATATTCTCTGATACAAATTTACACTCTAGTTTCACAACACATCATTTTGAAAAGGTCATACACTTCTTCTTTGTCTTTTTATTCTCTCCCTTTTTTGGAATTTCTTCACTGTCACAGGTTTCCCCTCTTCTTCTTCCCCGCTTTCTTCTCTTTCTGGACGTGTCTGGGTTCTTCCTCTTCTTCCTGTTTGGAACCCCTCTCTCCCTTCTGTTCTGTTGTTTCTTAGGGCAGTCTGAAGACCAATGTCCTTTCTCTTGACAATGATAACAGGTATCTTGATCTTTGTCTCTTTTAATACCTGTCTTGCTTTGACGTTGTGGACACTCTGTAGCCCAATGCCCTTTCTTCTGACAGATATATCAAGTACCTTGATTTTTATCTCCAAAGGAGGGGGGTAGTCCGTCGGCTTTTCTGAAGAAAACCTTCGTATGACACCTCGCAAAGCTCTGATCAGAAGTTCGATCTGTGTTGGCTCTTAAATCTTTCTGGTCGGATTGAGAGTGAAATGAATACTTTGAGGGAAGACACTGGCTCTTTATATAGGAAACACACTGGTATGACATGGATATAAAGGGGAATATGACGTTTAAAATTTAGTCATTTGACGTTTTGCACTTAAGATGAAACGATCGCATTATCTCGTGAAGAAAGGAGAAGAAAGTAAGAGACAGAAACGTGACCTATCTCCTCGCACAGTAGCTGAAGTCTTGGCTCAAATTCATGACAGCGATTTTGAGGATGACATGAGTGAGCCAGAATCCAGATCCAGGGAGTCTTCGTCAAACCAAAGATCATCATCAGTAACCCCTGAAAAGTACTACCACATTCGAGAGACGGATAAACGCTCCTCTAGAAAATTCAGAACCACGGCGTACACGATGAAGTTTAAAGATTTCAGGCTCAACGTACCGCTGGAGGAAGCAGAAGAGTTCAACACCGACGTATGGGATTCTTTGTTTAGCAGGCCATCAGAATTGACACCTTCCAAAGTCATCGACAAGAATCAACACGTGCCGCATTCCAACGACAAGTTTCACATCACCGATGGAAAAGCGACACTGTACATGGCCCACCTTTCTCTTCCCCAAGGGACCGGACGCAAAAAGGTGATATTGGTGGATAACCTTCGCAGCATCAAGCGCAGCATCGTCCAGATTAACAACCCTCAAGACAAGATGTGTTTAGCCAGGGCCATCGTGGTGGAACGAACGTATGCCGACAAGAACGACACGGTAGAATGGAAAAAAGCATGGAAAACTATTCAACGATTGGACCGACCCAAACAACGAAGACAAGCAGAACTCCTGTTACAGCAAGCTAGCCTATCCAAAGACACACCATGCGGCATTCCTGAAATGCAAAAATTGCAAGACGTCTTGGCTCCACGCTACATGTTGAAAGTACACCCTCAAGAAGAACGTGGACCTCTGTTGTTTCGAGGCAACAATTTCAAAGACGGAAAATACATTCACGTCTATCATCACGATCAACATTTCGATGCCATTACCAGTATTACCGGATTCCTGGGATACAGTTATTATTGTGAGAAATGTGACTATGGCTATAACAATCGAGAGCAACACAAGCATTGTGGATCGAAATTCCAGGATGTTTGGCCTCTAAACCCTGTTTTGACGAAGGACAAAAACGAGTGCATTGCACTGCTTGTCAGCGCACTTTTGTCAGCCCTACCTGTTACCAACAACATCTGAAGACGCAAGGTTCACAGTGGAAAATTGCTTGTCAATTGCTGATATTGTGCCCTACTTGTGGACAAGGCATACGTACCAATAGTGCCAAGGCGCACATATGTCCAGGAACGAAGCGATGTCACATTTGTCATCAAATCGTGGACTTCGAACACGAATGCTCCATTCAAAAATATCAACCCCAACAGGAGGAAGAAGAAGATGACCACAGGAAGAAAGTCAATTTCATCTTTCTCGATTTCGAATGCATGCAAAAGACCGGTATTCACATTCCTAGTTTCTGCGTAGTTCACCGAACGTGCGAGAAGTGCATCCAAGAACCTATCTTTTCCCATTGCCCTCACTGTAGCAAGATTCCTGGCGGACGTGAAAAAATCTTTCGAGGACCGAAGGCGCTGCATGATTTTGCCCAATGGATCTTAGACCCTATCGACGAGACGTGGAGCCAAGAAGACATCGAACGTTACGGAGATTACCATCGCTCTGCCACGGTGATGGCTTACAATTTCTCGGGATACGATGGGCAGTTTCTTCTGAAATACTACACGGAACAAAGCACCAAACGTCCTAAAGTTACTTTGAACGGATCCAAAATCATCTCCATGCAGGTAGGACAAGTGCAGTTTAAAGATTCGATGAGTTATTTGGCCATGCCTTTGAGCCGAATGCCTAAAACGTTTTGAATGACAGAAATGGCCAAAGGCTATTTTCCGCACTTTTTCAATACCGAAGCCAATCAACACCCCGTTCTACCCCATTTGCCTGATGCTCACTACTACGACCTCGACAACATGCGCACCGAACAATGAAAAGCTTTCTACGCTTGGTACCACACTCACTCATCCGACCCCTTTGACTTTCGGGAAGAAATGTTGTAGTATTGTCGATCCGACGTGGACATTTTACGGCATTGCTGTGGAAAATTTCGAGAATTATTCGTGGAGCACGGAGGGATCGATCCTTTGAAACAAGCCTGCGCCATTGCCAGAGCGTGTTCCTTAGTGTACCACAGACGATTTATGCCCGAAAACACCTTGGCTGTCATCTGCCTTCAAACGACGAACTTTGTCAAACGTCAATATTCGGTCAAAGCCCTACGCTGGATACATTACTTGTGCGAGGAGAAGAAATGGATGCAACACGCCCGAAACGGAGGAGACGAAAAGACCATCGGAATGTATTCGGTGGATGGGTTGTACTTAGGAAACCCCAAGATCCTGTATAAGTTTAATGATTGCTTATTTCACGGATGTCCCATCTGTTACCCTTAACGTGACACTAAAAATCAGTTTTTACAACATACCATGGAAGACTTGTACGAGGCCACTTGTCAGCAGCGCTTGAAGTTAGAACATCAACGATACCTAGTGGTGTAAATGTGGAAACACGAGTATGGTCACCGTTTGAAAACCGATCTTGAGTTCAAACGCATCGTGGAAAGTTACAAGCGGGTGGAACCTCTGAACCCGCAGGATAGTTTGTACGGAGGACGGATGAATGCCTCCTCTTTGCTGTACCACGCCGACGAGGAGAAAGGAGAAGATATCAAATACTTGCACGTGATTTTGTTGTATCCTTACGTGTACAAATATTGTCACTTTTCCGCAGGGCAACCGCAGTTTGCTGACGGAACACATCGACGTGGACAACATTCGACAATACGAAGGATCGATCAAGTGCAAAGTCTTGCCTCCCACGGACTTGTACCATCCCGTTTTACCTCACCATTGCCGAAACGTGCAACCAAGACCAACCTTGTCAGCACACCCAGGAAGAACGCGCCTTGACGGGAACGTTGGTCAGTGTGGATTTGTTTAAAGCTCTGGACCTGGGATACCATTTGTCAGAAGTGTACGAAATTTACCACTTTTCCTAGACAGAACAGTACCACAAGTGAGACGAGACTCAGAAAGGTATTTTCGCGGTCTACATGGATGCCTTTTTGAAACTGAGACAAGAAGCCAGCGACTATCCTTCCTGGTGCCAGACTCCCGAAGACCAAAAGAATTTTAAAGAGAAATACTTGGAGCAGGAAGGCATCACTTTAGAGCACGTGGAGAAAACGAGTGTACTTATTGGCAAAGCTCGTAAAATCCAGACTTCACTGTCGGTACAACAAAGTGTTAATTATGGTTTGATTAAGTAATGTATCTTGAAAGGTTATGAATTGGTACCTGAGGCATATCCACAAATGTTTAGAAACTGCTAAAAGGACACTGGACAGACCAATGTCGATTTTGCAAGGGAAAAAAGAACAACTGTTTGATAAGTGGAGCTCAGCCAAGAAGGTTGATAGACAGCTCACATGAGTTTAAGAATTGCGTCCACTGTCACTTTAAAACCTGCCTGATGAGCAAAAGGTCGAAACTTTCGAAAAATTCTTACAAGTCTTCCTCTCAGCAGTTTATATTTTTAGTTTTAGTTTTAAAAAAACACATCCTAGTCTCATACGATTACATTAAATTCTCATTCTGGCACAACTTTTAGGAAACAAACTTCTCATAAAACTGATACAAAATCCTTATCTCTTCCTACGTGCACTGAAACAATAAGTGAAGAATGGGCACGTTTTTACTGA
This sequence comes from Megalonaias nervosa, assembly GCA_016617855.1. Lineage (NCBI taxonomy): Eukaryota > Metazoa > Mollusca > Bivalvia > Unionida > Unionidae > Megalonaias > Megalonaias nervosa. The sequence goes on from JAECUM010014734.1 coordinate 10,794, forward strand.
CTGCTACGGGACTGAAAAATAAGCAACAGTTTAAAGACAGAAATATTCAAAGCTCTCTTCTTTCTGAGGGTCCAAGGTCACGGCTACGTGTTCAAAATAATACATTTGTTAATATATATATAGTGATGATGACAATCAAAAGTGTCAGTGGCGTTATTGGAATTTCGAAGAGAGATTTAAAGAAAAAAAAAAATCACGACCAGACCTGGAATTTTTTTTTCCTTCACAAGACTTCATCTACATCAGTGATCGGCTTAAATGTATTATCTCACTTTTAATATTACCGGCGTATATAAGGAAAAACGAAGGGTGTTGATTACACTGTCGAAAGAGCTGGTGACTGTAGCTAGTAGACTGAGCTGCAGATGGTATGGAACCATTAATTGTAGTCTTGACGGAGACGTAAATTCAAAAAGCGTTTAGGAGCCGCTAATTGTAGTTCAGTTCAAAATATAAGGAAAAATTCTGATCACCGTCGGGTACCTGAGGCTTTTCATTTTAATACAGCAGCAGAGAGGGTGAACCCTACAATTATGATTCGAGCAAATATATTTAAACATGAAAATCGTACTAAATAAGGAAAAAAATATAGGGTCAATAACATTAAACCAGAACCTCTAACCGAAATGAGATTCTCTCTACGTGGGTTATTTACGCTGTTACTCGTTCGTGACACCTGTGTTTGTAAACGTTATGCGTGTACTCCTTCGCGTAATTTTTGTCAATCCACCCTCTCTGCTGCTGTAATTAAACCATTATTATATCAAAAATGACTGGTGAAGCTCACTCAGCTAGACTAGCTCGAGAGCGATTAGGGGCAATACGAAAATATCTTCCACTTCATAACTGCGTTAAACAACAACTACAAGGGCGTCAACAAACACAAGAAGAATTTGCAGATGGTGCAGAAGAATTATTTAAACCTATTACAAAGACTGCTAAAGGTATTCTTCCCGTGTTGGAAAAAACCGCTGCAGCAACTGGAAAAATAGCAGAGCGAACCAAGAAAACAAAAATAATTCTGCGAAAACTTCCAGGTGAGATAGCTGCGGCTCAGCCAAAATTACAAGAAGTAGTACAACAAATACTTGATAGTGTTGACAAAGCTCGAGAGGAGATTGGAGATGTAAAGGATCTTGTTACGCCAGAATCAAAACCAAGATCAAAACCACCAGCCCGATTTTCCAAAGAAGGTCATAGGATGCTTCAAAAAGACCCTATAGCGCTTTCCGCAAGGGGATATCAACGTCATGGTGAATTATTAAATCCAAATACCGCTAGTGTTTAAAAAAAAAATTGGGTTCCTTTTGTATTTCGAACGTCTCGTCGAATACCCAGAATTACCGATAAATACAGAGGTGATTTTGAAGATTACGGAATACAGCCCATATTTTACTGAGGAAAAAAAAATGGAAGTGGTATTGGTACAGGAGAAGTGGCCTTGTTACTCCATGTCCCAATAATGTCCTTGCCGATGTTGAAAGACTAGAAATTCTGATTGGCGGAAAACGAGCCGGTAATAATTCTCCAAATATCATTAATGAAGCAGCTGCTATTTGTCAACGATTATTTACAAGCGGTATCATGGACATTAATGTTTACCGTGAACTTATTAATGAAATCGCTGATGATTATTACAGTGATTAAACAGTTAGATATAATAAGATGATTATACATAATACTCAACGTGTGCCAACCATGATTAGGGCGATAAATTCGCGATTACCTACATATAAAACATTCTACGGAGATGGACTCGGTGATGTTGTTCAGGGTTTATTTAGAAGGATAGCCCCAAAAGCAATACCGATTGCAAAGCAACTGGGAATGAAAGCTATTGACGTTATTCGTGAAAAAAGGTATTGGTGCTGACTGCGACGTTGCCAGTAAAGCATTCTCTGCAATCAAGGATAGACTAGCACGATTAGTACGACGAAAACCTCAGCCACCAGTAAAATTACCCAGCACTGGAGTGATGCCTGCAAATATTAGTAAAATAATAAATCAAGCCGCAAATCAAAAACTAGAAGAGTTAGCCAATGAAATGGAAAAAAACATAGCAGCAAGTCTGATGGCAGGAAGTGGTTTTCGTATTAGACGATGACCAATAACATAAATATGTTCAAACGTGTACCTGATCCCGCATTTGACATGGATGCGCCAGTTCTCAAGGATGAGTCTGCGTGATTATCAACATTATTCTTATGACACACGACAGCCAAATCAGCGTGGACGAATCGAATTAAAAGTTTAAGATACAAGTAGATATTTCTTACCCGCTGAAGCATTCATCGAAGTAGAAGGCGAAATTTTAAAAACAGATAATACTGAATATGGAGCTGATATTAGTGTTGGTTTTGTTAATAATGGCATGATGGCGTTGTTTGACAGTGCTACATTCATCATCGACGGAAGAAATATTGAATCAATTCAGAAAGACGTCGACGTTTCCACAACGATACTTGGCCTTGCAAGGTACAGCGACGATTATTCAAGATCAGCTGGTCCGTCAGTGATGTTTGTGAAGGATACTTCTGATCATCCTGAATACAACTAGTATGAAATAGGACGACCAAGAACCTTTGCTAGAAATGCCGACGTGGATGTGCAAAGTATGATTATTAATGTCGATCCAGATTTCAACTTAGGATTTATGATGCGTCGAGCAATGTTGCAGGGTGGAAGTAGAAGATTTTCATGTGCAATTCCGTTATCACATATTTTTGGATTTTGCAGAAATGTCAGAAAGGTTATTTTCGGAGCTAAACATACAGTTGTGCTCGTACGAAAAGCCACAGATGATGATGCAATATGGCAACCCGCCGGTGATGCTTTTAAAGTGATTCTGACAAAGCTTTCATTGTGGATGCCAGTAATGACTCCAGCGATACCTGAAGAAGAACGGTTACTCGCTTTCATGGGCAGCGGCGGCAAGTCGACGCTATCATGATTAACGACGACTACAGATGCTGTTCAAAGTACCATTAATGGGCTATTTACATGGCAGATAGCATCACAACAAGGTATCTCTGCACCAAGACATATCTTTGCTGCGTTCCAGGATACCGCACGAGTAAGTTCACAAACACATAGCATAATGATATTTGACAGACTCGGTGTTTCTGAGGTTTCTTGGAGAATAAATGGATATCAAAAACCATCCGAGGATATTTTGCTGAATTTTGAACAAAATCATGTGGCGCGTGCATATCATCGATTGATGTCGTTTATGGGGCGTGATCAAAATATCGATACTGGTTTACAAATATCACAGCTAGATTTTATAAATTTATATCCGATTTATTATTTTTCGCTGGAACATTTCGATTTGTTTAGACAGTCTGTCGTTGACATACATTTTCGAGCTCGTGTTACAAGAGGAGCTATTATTGCTAATTACAGAGCAATCGCCGTCATACTCAGTGATAAAACAATGTTACTTGAAGGTGTTGGTGGACGAATGAGAGTCGTTGATGCCCCAGTGGAAAATATGCAAGCGTTAATTTAGAAGTCAGAAATATATAATAAATGTCATATCATCATGTTAGTGTCAATCTGACTCCTGGTCAGATTAAAACTGCAGTCGGCATCAGCAAAAAAATGTGGAGTAAAAATATCACTTGCGCGAGGACAAATCACAGGTGGTTCAAATAAACTATCGCTGACAGAACGCCAGCTCAAGTATTTCAATGAAGCCAAACAATCAAAGAAAGGTATAAGCGTAAATCTTTCTGTGGGTGCCATCAAAAGCATTGCTAAGACGGGTGGTAAATTTCCACTTCTTGCAGCTATTCCAGCGTTGACATCCGCTGCAGCCCCAGCTGTTGCAAAAGCAGCTGCGTTAGGTGCTGTTGGAACAGCTGCTGGAATGGCATTAAAGAAAGCAACAGGAAAAGGAATCAAAAAAAAAATAAAAGAAAGGGTCTGAGACTTCCAGGAACTCGGTACGGGTGCGGATTAAGAATTCCAGGGACTCGTTGATATTCCCGATGTCAAATTTTGATTTACTCGATGCTGCTACGCGAAATATAGAAAATTTCAGAGGTGTTTTTATGCGTGATCAATTACCACACAATCCAAATAGCGCTGAAACCGGTATCATTAATCTCGATAAAAACTCCGGCCGTGGTTCTCATTGGGTTGCTTACGCGATTGATCCACGTGGAATTGTTTATTTCAATTCGTACGGACTGGCACCACCAAAAGAATTTTTAAAATATGTTAATAGACTTCAAAATATTCCAGTCTGGTATTCAACGTTACCAACACAAACATTAACGGATTCTCCAATATGTGGCCGTGAAGCACTGGCGGTACTTGATGCTGTATCAAGAACTACCTCATAAAACTGTACATTAATACACGAGTTCTGTTTTAAATAATCGCTAATCATATAATGGTAGATATTTACGGAAGATCAGCTAAAACCCGAAACTCTTGCATTGAAGTCGCCAAGAATGACGAGCTTATGTGCCAGTGGAACGTCAGCAATGACGGAGTGAAGATCCTCATAGAACTTGGCCTTCACTTCATCCGGGTTTGTCATAGATGGAGCGTAGCAACTGATGATGATGAGGTGCTTTCTTCCAGACAAGAGGGGGAGTTTCATGGTCATGAATCTGTCGTTTACTCCCTTGGTAGGTCCAGCCAATTTGCCAATCAGTGCTGTCTTCACTGCAAAGCCGACACCAGCCTCACGGCGCTCTTCATTTCCTCGGCCGCTCCAAAAGAAAGTGTATCCGGAGCCCCTTTCACAGAGTTCGCCTTCTTCTGCAAGCCGGGTCTCGCTCAAGGCAGCAATGTTCACGTTGTATCTGGCGAGTTCCTTTCCTATTAGGGCGGTTCTCCTCTGGGGTCATTCCACGTCGTATCTGTCCAGTAAGGTGCGTACATTCCATGCGCCAAGTGTCAGAGGAACAATCCTCATCTTCTTCCTTTTGTATTTCGACCGCTGGAGTAGGGTCTCCGCCATCCGCGGTAAGCTGGCTAGGGAGGTTTTGAGCAGGCATTGTTTAGGGCACCTTTTCTAGCCCCTTCCTCATGCCAAGGAGGTGAACAGTGCATTCCTGAAGAGGGCTGCTCAGTCGCTCAGGTGGCTGCCGGACTCCACTGCTGCTCTGTGTCAGTGGTGTACGACACTAATGGCCTGAGCCGCCTGCGTGCAGGTTTGCGGCTACGGCTACCAGTGTATCCACACCTGCCGCTTCGTCGCTTGCCTGTCGACACAGGACTTTGGTGGGTGATGAAATGGGATGGGTGGATGACAAGAGTGACTTGCGCGGTGACTTTGTTTTAAGTGAGGAAGAGTTGCGCAGTTCGTCGACCTCACTCTCTCGCCCAAGACCATCTGAGTCCAGCAGCATGACAAAGTCGAGACGGCCGGAGACGCAGTTGAGTGCAGTGGATGACCAGGACGTCCTACGTGTCTCGTCGTGCCCTTAGCGCTCCACGGCGCTTTGCTGGGAATCGCTTTTCTGCCCGTTGACCAGCAGGTGGTTCCTCCGCGCAGGCTGCCGAATCCAGTCTTCACATGCTAAGTAGACAATGCCTAACTCACCGAGGGTTTAAGACCCATCGGCTACCCTCAGCCTGGTTTAGCCGGCCAGTCGAGGCCGTTTTCCGGGATGTAGCCGCTGAGCATGCCACAGCTACTTGGAGCCACAGGTGAGAGCTGAGTGCCAAGTGGGGACCAAAAGTGGGCGAGCTACCCCCCGAAGGAGTACGACTGCTTCCCCCAACCAGAGGTGCTACCCCTCCCTGGACACCCCATACGCCCCGATCAGCATTAGGATGGCCTAAAGTCCCACCTGTTCATCAAGGACCACCAGAACCACGCCGAGATGAATTTCTGACAACCGAGCAAATATATTCAAAACATTTTAGTTATAAAAAGCTGCTACGACAATATACCGATGATGATACTGGACAGGTTTCAATCAATATAAAATATGATTAAAAAAATGTCTTACAATGACAACGAGTTATGTTAACTCCAATGAAGGATTACCTGTTAGTAGAAATTTTTTAAAATCTTACTCTGAACATACAAAATTTCTTAGTGATCTAAAAAATTTATTTTCAAGCATAATAAATATTTATTCTGAGGATACAAAACAACAAATCATCGAAACAATAATGATCTTAAATACAATTGCAGATCATCTTCAGAGTGCCAATATAGAAATCAGAATTATCTTCAATAATTCTGGATCACAAAAAGTTACTAAATATTTTTATATAACCCATCAACAATTACAAACATTTATATTTCCAGGATTTGACAATACTGAACTAAAAAAATCAGTCAATGATGTTATTGATAAACATTTTCCAAAAATCATGGAGGCATGGAGAAAAATAGGCCCACCGCCAGATATTCTCAAATACAATAATAATCCGTACAATGAAGGTTGTCATGTTTCGCCGGGTATTGTCAATATCACATCGACGATCACAGTCAATCTAGTGTGTGACGTTATTGATGGCAATTATCAAGTTGACGCTGAAAAATCCAGTCAAGCCCAACAAGGATACATTCTGTATTCGTTTACGCCTCAAGTTCCACCAGGGTATTTGATTGTATCAGAACCAATCAACGTTGTTTATCTAAAATGTCATAATCCACTCTTATCGCGGATACATTTCAAACTCACTGACCAGACTGGACACTTGTTGGACCTTAGGTCAGAGATTTTGAATATAAATCTGTATGCACGCTCATAGAGCGTCATAGTATAAAACACCAAGCAAATAAAAAAAATGTCAGAATAAAATTTATTTTTTTTACCCATGATTATATCCTTGACTTAGTCCGTGATTATATCACGGGGTCAGAAATGAATTATCCATCTTGTTTAGCTGGTACCACAGTCTCCGTCACAGACAACGTTACAGGCGACACCATTGGTTTCGTTGTCAACGTCATACAGTCACTTTCACCATTGGTGCTATTAGCACCGGAGTCACACTCTTCGCTATCTTTCGCCAGTAACTCTTCCGCAACTTCATTCGCGGACATAATATATTTCAGCTGTTTTATACGAGCGTGTACAAGTCTTCTTGTTTCATATTCGTGAGGTAATTCTGACCTAACCTTTTCGATGTACCGTGAAAGGGGAACAAATAATTTCACCTGCGTATCTGTAATTACTACCAGCGATTGTAACATCGCCTGTTGGATTAACTTTATGAATCTATAATCGGAGGGTAGCGTATACCTATTGTCGGATTTCCGAAATTGTAATGATTCAAAATCACGCATAATTTTTTCAGGAGCAAGTTCATCAGATACTTTTATACCACTGTGTTGTAATTGCTTAATAGCAACAATAATAGCATTAATATTTTTATGATTCATTATATAATAAATATTTGTTTAAAAAAAATATATTTCTGAGTTAATATACAAATATTTCTGAATTAATATAAATAAAAATATATTTCTGAGTTAATGTAAAAATATATTTCTGAATTAATATATTTCTGAATAAATATAAAGATATATTTCAGAATTAATATAATATGAATAAATAAAAATATATTTCTGAATAAATATAAAGGTATTTCTGAATCAATATATTTCTGAATTAAAATAAATATAAATAAATAAAAATATATTTCTGAATAAATAAAAATATATTTCTGAATTCATATAAATATATTTCTGAATTAATATAAATATAAATAAATAAAAATATATTTCTGAATAAATATAAAGATATATTTCTGAATTAATATAATATAAATAACTAAAAATATATTTCTGAATAAATAAAAATATATTTCTGAATTAATATAAATATATTTCTGAATTAATATAAATAAATAAAT